>ML859972.1:14398-25130 GCA_009831015.1 Picea engelmannii
AGATTGATAAAGTTGTTACCCTATGACTGCAATGCCTAAGTGTAGTTGAAATGATGTCCCCTTGGTGGTGTGTATGAGAAAAATCGAAGAAAAACCCATGAGAAAGCACTAATCCTAAGTTTTCCTTACACATGACATTTTCCACCCCCGACCTATGCTTCATTCACCTTCCAATGGTCCAGATCAAGATAATTAAATCAACGACTCTCATAGCATTCCAGATCCCCCACCTGTTCTACCTTTAACGGAAAGGGGGGGTCTGAAATCAGTGATAATATTTGTGCAGATCTGGATGGTCCGGAACGGAGCACGCAAATCCATGGCTCACATTGCATTCCAGAGCCCCCCCCCTCCGTTCTGCCTTTAATGGAGGGGGGGGGATCCGGAATTGATAATAACGCAGGCGCACATCTGGACGGCTCTAAACTGGGTGCCCAAATCAACGGTTCCCGTTGAATTCCGTATCCCCCCCTCCGTTCCGCCTTTACTGGAGGGGAGGGGTTCTGGAATTGGCATTAAAGAGTGCGCTGAGATCTGCGGTCAGGAAACCAGCGCGCAGATCAACGGACCACAATGGACTCTGGACCCCCCTTGGTGTTCTGCTTATAATCAAAGGGGGGGGCTTCGGAATGAATATTCCTTACGGCAGGCCCCTTGTTACATATGGCATGGTTCTACTGGTCCTAAGGTCACATCCCCCACCTGCTGCCTGACAGCCCATCGCCCCTGGACATCATCCTCCACTAAGTCCACTTGTCCCACTTGCTTACGGGTCTGAGTCCCATCGCATAACTGCTGTCAGGCCCTGCTGTCAGGCCTTTACCCTTTCCATTCATGACCAGCCCCCCTTTGGTGACTTTTACCTCCAATCACCTGCCTCCACATCACTCCTCCATATGCTTTGGCCACCGTCATATTCCACTCCATCCCTAGTGGCCCGTTGTCCATTAATAACAGGATAACATACCCGTTGTCACGCTGACCATTTTCCCGCGTCCGACCAACCCATTTTTGAATAAAACTACCGTTTCCCTTTGTATTCATTATTCATCCATCGTGCCAGAAACCTCCTATTCCTCCATTATTCCCACATCGCTTTCACCTACAGTCATTCGATCCCACTAATGCATTGTTTATTGAAGGTACAGTTGTCGAAATGGTGTCTAAGACAAAGCAAGTTGAAGAGGAAGAGAATCCATTCGTTCCTCCTCCGGTTGACCTGGATAAAATTCCCCTGGTCGATAAAGATCTCTTGGTAGCTGATACTATATGCAGTTTCGACTTCTCTGATCTCCAGTCGTGGCTCCAAGAGGTTTTCCTGGACCAGAGAGACGAAATTGGACTCTGGGAGTCAAATTTGCCACTATATCTCTTCCCCCAGATTCATAATTTCCCCGAGTTTTCCCTCCAGTGCCAGGCCCACTACGTCCCCGACCAGAAAGCCATCTTTTCTTCATCTAGAGACATTATTTTCCTCATCACCCCTGAAGATATCGACCAGATGTTACAAATTACCTGAGCGGAATCTGCGTCCCCCTTTAATTTAGAAATCCTCACCGAGCTATACCAGAAAATGACGTTCCCACAGAGAGCTCAGATTTTCGAGTTATTTCCTCCCACTACCGCTCCACTCCCATCCACCAATCCCCTGTATCCTTCTTCCATGTTTTCCACCAGAGGAAATCAAATTATTTCTTCTCTGTGTGCCCTGCTTGGATACTATTTTGATCAGTGGGTAGATGAGCCCATCCTGGGTTTTCTGTCCATCTTCTCAAACGATGAACAACCAACCACGTAGTTCGACTACAACACCTTCCTGGAAAATAATATCCATGAGCAGTTCGTCAATTTCGCCACAGAAGGCATGTTTAGGTACTCATCCATTCTGGCTTACATGTTCGTCTATTTCCAAGCCGACAGGTTCAATTTCTCCATGCAAAAGATGGACGCCGACGGGAAGCCCCGGCCAGTCACAGCGTGGACTTCTCTCCTGAAATATAATTCTGCCGAATATGATTTCACATCGTTCATTGACCAGTTTTACCACCCTGTGATGAGTATGTTGCGTGGCATGCCTGAGCCACGAATAAATGATGAAGTCTAGAGAATCCTGCATCTCTCAGACAACGTTCAGACAGGAGACTGGTATTTATGCCAGAATCACATAGAAATCAGAGTCTTTGGATGCAAATTGGCGCCTTATAAACTGCTGCGCTATGTACCGGTAAGGGTTTTCGCATTAGAATATATAAGGCAGATTATGAATTCTGATGATATTCATTTTGTTTCCCTTAAGAAAAAGCAACAATTGAGAATCGAGGGACAAATTGATCCGTTCATCTGCAATAACCGAGGTGTAGGGGAAGAAGCAGATCAAATTTTGAAGGAGATGAAATTCTCTACGAGTTTAATCTGGCACTATGATACGCACGGGATCATTTCAGATATGAGGGTGAAAAACAAAAACACCCCGTATGCTCACGAGCCCAAGCCAGAGATCGTGAAATTTGCGAATCAGACAGTATGGCTGCCTGACACTTTGTTGGACTTGGAACAATAGGTGCCTACAACAAGTGCACTACTCACTACCACCCCTCAGGTCCTCAAGGAGAAGAGACCCTGACAGGAGTCATCTCCTCCTGTAACAGAGGTGTCATCAGAGGAATTCCAAATTCACTCCAAGAAGGTGAAGACCGTCTCAACGCCCAGTACAACAGTAGAAGCTACCATAGTGACTACCACAGTGACCACCACTGGGGCCAAGAAATTCACTTTACGTTTCGGCTCTAGTCAGCTTAAGGAAGTAACAAAAGCATTAAAATCCATAGATTCTCCCTTGGATACTCCGCCAAGCAAGACTGGGCCCAAGTTGGGCATTTTTGAAAAATATGACTTGATCAAGAAGAAGAACCAGACGCTCACCAGCAGCACTTATGCACAGTTCCAGAAGCAGTCATCCACAACCCAGCACAGACTTCTTTCCGCATTTGATACAGAAAAGGGTAGGATGCATATGGCATTCCTCCAAGCACAAGTGCCTGATCCCAAGGTGATATCTGATTACAAGAGGGCCATGTTGGAGTTTCAAGCAAAAGATGTGCATCCGACAGATCAGATGGATCTGCATAAGAAAACGGGGGAGATTATTTTCCACACTTTGGCCCACGCTTCAACTTCTGCATCAAAGTTTCGGATAGCTTTGAACAATGCCCAGACCCAACTTAAGTTAGAAAAATTATCTTCTTTCGCAAAGGACAATAGGCTAAAGACGTTGGAGGAGCTAGTCCTCAAGATCGGTTATGACCCAGCGAACGTCAAGGCTGCCGAAGAGATGATTAAAAAGAAAAATGTTGACATCGCCTCATTGACAAAACAGCTAAAGCTACCCCCAACAGAGGACCCACAGGCAAAGGAAATAGCTGAAAAGGAAGGTGAAAAAGATGAGATGCTGAAATTACTCCTAGAACAGAATGTTCAATTAAAGGAGATGGAGGCAGAGATGGAGAGACTGCTCAAATAGAAAGAGCAGGCAAAGCCAATGGAAGGCATTCCATTGGGTGCTATCCCAATTGCAGGATTGAGCACAACAACAGTGACAGTCATTCCATCTGCAACAGCAGTACCCCTACCAGAAGGAGCAACAGACCTGGCCAAGTCTATGGAGAGGATGAACTTGCAAGAGTCAGAAATCAGCAGGCTTAAGAAAGAAGTGGAGAATCTCCAAGAGATAAAGACTTCTTTCCAGAAAAGTCTGTCCAAAGAGAAGAAGGTGAATGAGCAAATCAGGAAGGAGTTAGAGCAGCTCTAGAAAGAGACAATGGCAGGAAAAACTTTGGCTGAGGTCAAAGAGATCGTGTGGACTAAAATTTCCAATTCCATAAATGAAATCTGGCAAATGGTTCAAATCATGTTTGAACAGAACGAGTTTCTCGAGAGGAGCAAACAGGCTGTGTAGAAAATCAGAGCGGAGCTGGGAGACATGCCAGCAGAAGCTAATGAAACCATAAGGTTCCTGAATTCCAAGACCCGGGAGGAACTCGAAGAATTGAAAATTGAGGATAGGAAAGAAACTATATTGGAAGTGAAAAGAGTTCTAACCAAAAGAGGTCTCATGCTTCATCTTGAGGAAAAGATCCAAGTCATGGATAAAGGAGTGCAGAAGTTTTTCCACAAGATAGATGCTCTACAAAGGAAGGGCCTGCCTGGTATGAAGGTCATTAATGAATATTTAATGACACTCCCTGATTATAAGAAAAAGTTGACCGAAGTGTCTAAGGATAGTTCTAAGTTTGTAGAAATACAGGGAAGCATCACAGGAAAAGCATTCATGGATGCCTTGCAGTTGGATATTAGTATCCAGCACGAAATTAAGCACATTTTCATCATCAAGCCTACA
The DNA here is from genome assembly GCA_009831015.1 of Picea engelmannii. NCBI lineage: Eukaryota > Viridiplantae > Streptophyta > Pinopsida > Pinales > Pinaceae > Picea > Picea engelmannii. The sequence continues at coordinate 18,795 of ML859972.1, forward strand.
TTTGCTAAATACACAGACATGGATGAAGTGTATCAGAGATTGCTTAAAGTTACAGTGCCAGGTCATATCAGATGGGAAGAACTGTGTGATCTACTAGATTAGAAAAGGAGTTGTCACGTCCAGTCACCTGTCATGTTAGAAGAGGTTGCGATGGCACCTCGCCAACGGCCTACCCCAGAATTTCAGCGTACAGTTGTCAAGAGTCATCAAAACAGTTTTGATTAGTTAAGTTAGTTAATCTAAAAATAGTATGAGCACGTCCTGATCAGTTATGACAGGAGCGTATGTACTTTGTATTACAAATACTTCATTTTCTGATTTATTGAGGGTTGTTGATTCACACACCCTATTGCTATCAAGCTATATCATTTTTGAAGAGATCCAACATTAATTTAAAAGAGGCATTTTACAGGATTCTTGCGTATGTTCACTGGTGACGTGATTCTCTAAGTTAAAAATTTTCTTTCCTTGTATTCATTTTGTTTTCTGAATCTAATCTTTATGAATAGCGTTATGTTGCAGGATTTATCTTTGATACCCTGTTTCCGATTCTAAATATTTAAATGTTTATCTTCTAATATCTTCAATTAAGGAATTCTTAACTGCTTGTTAGTTGAAGTTATTTTCCTCATCTGTTCTTCCATTCATCATTTTAATTATTAAAAGATCCAGTGAATGTATTACCTCGTCCTGTGAAAATCTTCTTTGGCGTTTCTGGTTATTTCTCAGATTTGATTAAACCCTGACCCCATAGCCCAATGGATGCGTAGTTTGTCTCAACCAACTTTAAAAACCCTTTACAACAAAACCAACAATCCCTTTAACTAGCCTAATATTTGAAATTAAAACAAAGTTAAATCATATAGAGAGATCCCTCTCTGAAGCTAGAAGGGCTAGATCCCAGCTTTAAAAGCGGTTGGTTAAGGTTACCTTAGTAGATTTCTTCTTTTTAAACCTCTAGGAAATTTACCGTGTGCTAACATAAATGGCGACTCCACTGGGGACGAACTAAAAATGATAATCTCATGACTTCTTTCCCCTAAAGAAAGTTTGACTCTGAGAAGAACGTAATGTTTAGAGGTTGATTAACTCTGTACATATTATTTCCAGTATCTTTCTTAGAACCTTTTGTCCCTCTATGACTGTCCCTGCAGCATTACAACCTAATATCGAGCCTGTACTATCGAATCAAACGCATATTGCGTCAAACCTTTTTGACTTAATCCTCCAAATTGCCAATAACTGGGAAGAGCTCGAGCGTTCCTGGGCAGCCATCGAATGTGACATAGTTTCTCAGGAACAATTGGAAGCTAGATGACATCAGCGTAGAAATCTCCCTTAGTTTGCATTTATCATAAAATATAAAAAATATATATGTAAAAACCCAAAAAGAGTTCTAGCTCCCAAGAAAGTCCACACTCGATCTCATCCAGACCCAGAACCCTCTACAGCGTTTGATAACCCCGAGCAATTGTTGAGGTGAAAGACCTTCGTTTATAGATCAACGAGTTGTACTCCCATTCAAAAGTCTCCTTCCTTTTCCGGAGAACCAGATAACTTACCAAGCCTTGATCTTGAGCCTTTTCCGTGACGAAACCTGGTTAGAGCCCGGTCCGAAAATTTTGTGGCTAAGATCATCTTTGACCCAACTATGGTGGAACCTCAAACCCCCGAAGTCTTGTCTCCTACGACTAAACTGCAAATCACTACCTCAACACCACTCAATCCTTCATCTTCCTCATCTTCAGTTGCTACCTCTCCTACCACCCAGGCCGTCGTTCTGCCTCCTCCGCCCATCATGGCAGCTCGATATGCTCCTTTGGTGTTGGCTGCACCTCTGCATGCTATGCCCCAAGATTACCAGACTAGACTACCACAGTTCGATGCAACAGGAACATTAAGCGCACAACAACATGTGGATAAAATGAATGAATACTTGGATTTACAAGAAGTCGACGAAGTCGACGTTCAAATGAGACTGTTCGCCCAGAGCCTGATAGGAGACGTAAAAAAATGGTTAAAAGCTTTACCCGCCGCTTCAATCCCTGACCTTGTCGCATTCCAACGAAGCTTTCTTGACAAATGGGAGGTAAAGAAAAACCCTCTTCAAATACTGTCAGAATACGAGAACATAAAAAGAAATCAAGGTGAGACGGTCCAAGACTATTGCACCCGTTTTAACAACTTGTATAATGCAATCCCAACTGAAATCAAACCTCCCCCAGGTTTGGCATTTATTAAATTCCCTTATGGATTCGACGCTGACATGTCTTACCAATTAAGAGAAAGAAATGCAGCCACCCTTGAGGACATGCAAAAAAATGCTATTAGTGTGGAGGCCAATCTGTTGGCGAAACGGGCACGTCAAAGGACAAAAAGGAGGGTCACGATCAAAGAAGAACCTTCCACGTCAGCCATAGATTCCAGATTAGATTCCTTGACTCAGGCCGTGGAACTAATGATGGAAAGGATCACTGTGTCACACATAAACCCTCCAAGATATAACTCAGTTGCCCCTCAGATTCAGAACCCCAATTTTAGGAGAAACCCTCCTCAAATCAGGCAAAGAGATCAAAGAGATCAAAGAGACCAAAGGGATCAAAGAGGTCCTGAGCAGCCGATCAGGCCTCCCTTGCAAGAAAATTATCCTGATGAAGGGGGGGAAGTAATTGAGGAATTGGAAGACACTCATATCAACCTCATGGGCATTCATGATAATGAGGCCATTTTCCTTACTCAAGAAGAGCAGGAACTCTTTCTGCTAAATCAAACAAAGGTAAGTAAGGAGGCCGAGGATGCAGGACAACAGGCCTATGAAAACTCTATTTTGGAGGTGCACCACCAATACAATCTATGAAGTAATAAGACCGAAGGAAATTCCTCTAAAAAGACGAACGAAACGCAGAAGGGAGCCGAGAACGATAAAACCACTGCTGAAAAGTCTTCTGAGAAAGGTAAAACTAACACTCTGGTGAAGAAAAACATCACCATACTGAAAAGACCAGCACTGCCCGAATTCTCACCTATTAATCTACCTAGTACTTCTGGCTGGAATGATATGGTGGTCCAACCAGAATCAGCGAGTCAGACCCGAACACCTGCACCTTTTAGCCTGGAGGCGGAATTGGCCAAAATTAAAATTCCTGTCCCATTGACAGAGTTGATAAGCAGAGGTGGTTATCGTTCATAGGTAATAAAGGCATTAGACATTGAACCGGACATAGGCACCAAGGCCTTGACTATTGGATCTGTGACTCATTCAGACACTGTGAAGCTTGCAGACGATCATCCCGAACTCCTTTTCAGACCCGAAGTGGATGGTTGAGACGATACCGGTGATGTAGTTCCCTTTTACATCATTTTGAACATACATGATTTGATATTGCATAACGCCATGTTAGATTCAGGTGCCTCGCATAATATGATGCCCAAAGCAGTAATAGAAAAACTGGGATTGAAGGTCACTAGGCCATACAAAGATTTACACTCGCTTGACTCTAGCAAAGTCAAATGTATTGGTCTGATTAAGGACCTCTGCATCACCCTGGTGCAAATCCCTTCCAAAAGAATGGTAATGGACGTGGTGGTTGCGGACATCCCACCAAAGTATGGTATGATGTTGTCCCGGTCTTGGGGAGCTAAGCTGAAAGGAACCTTGCAGCTGGATATGTCTTATGCCACTATCCCAGTGTTTGGACAACAGAGGAGATTATACAGAGAAATGTTGATGAAGTATATGGTCAGCAGTCAAGAGAAACCTCACAATTACCCCCTTTACTTTGCTCATTCAGATTTAGATTCGTTCATCTTGTACAATGATGGTGATACTAAAGAGCCAGATATTTAGCTGGTGGAAAAGGTAGCTAGTCAAGATGAAGGTCCAGAAAACAGTGAGGCAGCCAAGATGAAAAATATAATCACTGAAGAGTTCCCTGCTGATTTCTGGAGTATGGATTTTGATGGAGCTGTGAGTAAAGAAGGAGCAGGAGCTGGAGTCTGGTTGCATAATCATCAAAAAAGGTATTCAGAAAATCATTCCTATAAGTTAAATTTCCATTGCACTAACAACGTTGCTGAGTATGAAGCCTTAATGCTAGGACTGAAGCTGTTTAAAAAGGTGGGTGCTAAGCAAATAATGGTAAGGGGTGATTTTGAATTGATTATTAAACAAATGAAAGGTGAATATGTTGCTAAACATCCACGCCTTAGAGCATACAGGAATGTTTCTCTCGATGCTTTAAAGTGTTTTAACGAGGTGGACTTGCAGGCAATGCCTAGAGGACAAAATATTATGGCCGACGGATTAGCTACGTCGGCTGCTTCCTGCAAGATTCCTCTTCGACAAACTCGCCCATATCAGGTATTGGCAAGTGTTTGGAAATGATGATCAAATAGAGGACTTTCTGCAATGCAAGAATGATTTTGAATGTACAAACATAGATGTAGAAAATGAAAATGAAAATGTAAAGAATTCTAAGTTTGAAATAGATAGTGTTAATACTGTAAATATAGTAGATTCAGGAGAGTTAGGAGATGACGAACTGGAGGCCGAAGTTTTGCAATTGAAAAGCAATGTTTTACCTAGAGGTATCGTCCCTTTAGAAGATATGTTTGACAATGACGACGTAGCAAAGAAGCCCAAAATAGAATCCCATGGGCAAGAGGTAGAAGACTGCAATATAGGAACTGAAGAGAAACCTAAGATGGTTAAACTGTCTAAATCTTTACCCCCAGAACAAAAGCTTAAGTACATTGAGTTATTCAAAGAATATTCTGACGTTTTTTCCTGGAGCTATGAAGATTTGAAAGCCTATGACACCAGCATTATACAACACAGGATTCCCATAAAGGAGGACCAGAAACCATTTAGGCAGAAACTTAGGAGGATAAACCCCAAGTTGCTCCCCTTGATAGAAAAAGAGATTAAGAAAATGTATGATGCCAAGATCATAGTCCCACTCCGTTTTTCTAAGTGGGTTTCTAATTTAGTCCCCACTCGCAAGAAAACTGGGGAAATCCGACTCTGTATAGATTTCCGGAATATGAACAAAGCGTCCTTGAAGGATAACTACCCCTTGCCTAAAATGGATCACCTCCTGCAAAGAGTGGTTGGGTCTAGTCGAATTTCACTGTTAGATGGTTTCTTAGGCTACAACCAGGTCCTAGTTCACCTAGACGACCAGGAAAAAACCGCTTTCACCACTCCATGGGGCACTTTCATGTATGTGAAGATGCCTTTTGGTATGATGAACGCTAGAGCTACCTTCCAGAGGGAAATGGATATCACCTTCGTTGAAGAGTCAGGTAAGTTTATCATCGTTTATCTGGATGATCTGACTGTATTCTCCCAATCTGATGATGAACACCTGCGGCACCTTAGATGAGTTTTCAAAAAGTGTAGAAGGTTCAGGATTTCTTTAAATCCCAAGAAATGTATCTTTGGGTTAGAAGAAGGCAAATTGATGGGACACATCATCTCTAAGGAGGGAATCAGAATTGACCGCAGCAGAATAGAGGCCATACTCAAGTTAGAACACCCAAGAAACCTCAAAGAACTACAATCTTTTATAGGGCAAATTAACTTTCTTCGAAGATTTATTCCTAATCTAGCCGAGCTCCTCTGAAATATTACAAACATGCTTAAAAGGGACGCAAAAATAAAATGGGACTCGTAATCCAGAAAATCCTTCGAACAGGTCAAACGAGCCCTCACAGAAGCCCCAGTTTTGGTTAGTCTCGATTTCACTAAAGATTTCTATCTTTTCTCTTTCGCCTCAGAACATACTATAGCAGTTGTATTACTGCAGAAGAACAGTGAAGGTTACGAACAACCCATAGATTTCTTCAACAAATCTCTAAGATATGCTGCACTGAACTATAATATCATGGAGAAGCAGGCTTTTTCTTTGGTAAAGGCTATAAAGGACTTCAGGGTCTATATTCTTCATTCACACGTCATAGCATATGTCCCAAACGCGGTAGTGAAAGATATCTTGACACAAGACAAACCTGATGGGAGAAGGGGAAAGTGGATTGCAGTTATTCTAGAATACGACATAGAAATTAAGCCCACAAAACTGATCAAAGGCCAAGGCCTTGCCAAATTGATGGTTGAATCTAACTTTCAGGCTCTTGAAATTAATTTTCTAGACGTGGCAGATGAACAGGACGAGATGGAGACTCCAAACGTTAAAGAGGTTTTTCTAAACTCTCCTTGGTATGCAGACCTTATTTTTGTTTTACAAAATTTACAAGCTCCCCCTGGTTTAACTAAAACTAAAGCTAGATTTTTAAAGTTGAAGGCTTTGAAATTCTGTATTCTAGAAGGCAATTTGT
>WSFP011408048.1:0-25129 GCA_009831015.1 Picea engelmannii
GAGTGCTCTAAAATTTGATTCCGCCAAGAGCTTAGCCAGACCTTGTCCTTTCACTAGTTTCATCGGTTTTACCTCTAGGTTAAACTCTTGAATTTTAGCAAGCCACCAACCCCTCTTTCCATCACTTTCAGGCTGAACCAATATATCCTTCACAAAACTAGTGGGAACGTATGCAATTACCTTGGAGTGTAGCACATAAGTTCTAAAAGCCTTCAGTGCTTTAACCATAGCATACGCTTGTTTCTCTATTATATTGTATCTCAGTTCAACATCTCTAAGAATTTTATTAAAAAAGGCTATTAGTTTCTCGAAACCCTCTTCATTCTTCTGGAGAAGTACTGTGGCCATTGTGTGTTCGGAGGCGAATGAGAAAATCAAGAAATCCTTTAGGTAATCAGGGCTTGCCAGCACGCGCGCTTCTCTGATAACTTTCTTGATGCGTGCAAATGATTCTTTAGCTTTTGCCGTCCATTTCACTTCACTGTTCTTCCTTAGCATATCTGTGATCAATTTCACAATTTCAGCAAAGTTTGGGATAAATCTTCTCAAAAAAATTATTTTTCCTAAAAATGACTGAATTTCTTTTATATTTCTAGGAATATTTATGGTGTCTATAGCTTCTACCCTTTTAGGGTCGATTTTAATTATGTCTCGAGACACAATGTGGCCCAAGAGTTTACCTTCTTGCATCGTGAAGTGAGACTTCTTGGGGTTTATAGACAAACCAAATTTTCAGCATTTTTCAAACGTTTGCTTCAGATGTAACAGATGGTCTTCGTCGGATTTGGAGAAGACAGTCAGATCGTCGAGGTAGATAACTACGAATTTATCTCTTTCACCAATGAAATTGATATCCATAGCACATTGGAAGGTAGCACCTACATTCATCAGACCAAAAGGCATTTTTTCATACATAAATGTGCCCCAAGAGGTGGTGAAAGTTGTTTTTTCTTTATCATGCTCATTGACGACAATTTGATTGTAACCAAAAAACCCATCGATCATCGACATCCTATTTGCCCGGACCACTTTTTCCAAAACGTGATCCATTTTGGGTAGAGGATAATTATATTTGAGAGAGGACTTGTTTAGATTTCTAAATTCTACGCACAGTCTGATCTCCTCGCTTTTCTTCCTAACCTGGACTAAGTTCACCACCCAGTCAGAGTACCTGACAGGTACAATTATTTTTGCGTCTAAAAGCTTTTTCACTTCTTTTTCGACCACAGGTAGTAAAATGGGGTTGATTTGTTTGAGCTTCTGTCTGAAGGGTTTAACACTAGGTTTCAAAGGTATCTTGTGCTCGATCACAGAGGTATCATAGGTTCTGAGCTCATCGTAAGACCATGCAAAGACATCTTTATACTGCCCGAGTAAGTCTGTATACTTGCTTTTTATCTCAAGAGGAAGGTACTTTGATAACTTCACTATCCTAGGATCTTTGGTGATGCCCATGTCACAGTCTTCAACCTACTCTTGTTGGGGCTACAAGGTGAACTTCAGAGGCATTTCGTTTTGATCAAACAACCTTTCCAAAGGAATCAGGCCCTTAGGGATCTGATTACTTTTTAACCCTAGCAGGCGATGATTTGCAATTTTTTCTCGGAACTCCTGAGGTTCCTCCCCTTCCTGCATAATCCAGGTATGATCGTTTTGGTTTTCCTGGTCAATGTGGGTTTCGGAGAAATTGTCCACCATTTCCAAGAAATTTATGATCTATTTGTCATCTTCGAAAACCTACCAGTGTTGTATGTTGTTTGGTATGCATGGTTTGTGCCTTACCTCTGTGTGGTATTTTAATTTGAAAGTGGTAGGGGGTGTGAAATTCGAAGCTACTCTGGCAATTGAATCGGCCTATTGGTTTCTGGCTCGTGGGATGAAATGAACCTTTACTGATGAAAATAAATTTTCCATTAGATCCCAGGTGCAATTTCTGTAGGACCTCAGTCTCGGGTGCTTGGCCTGGTACTGTCAATTTACCTGCTTCACAATCAGTTCAACATCTCCATAGACCTCTAAGTTCTTTATGTTTAGCTTCTTGGCAGCTTCCAGTCCCAAGACTAGAAATTCATATTCACAAACATTGTTTTTGTAGTCTACGTCCCATTGTAGCCTGTAAGAGAAGGGAACGACGAATTCATTTTTCAGGTGCTACAAAAATCACTCCCACACCTTCTCCTTCACACGACGAAGCACCATCAAAGAACATTTTCCAGGTTCCAGTGTTGTACACATTTTTAGCTATCTTTTTGGTTTTGATTTCATCAATGGAACTTTCTTCTGTACAGTTATCTTCAATATCGTTAAAGGACATAATACAATTTCCCAGGTCTTGATTGGCGATGTAAACAGGGTAATTGTTAGGATTATGAGGATCACTTACCATATATGTCAACCGTGTTTCCCTATATAACTGTGTGAACTATCCACCAAAAACAGGGATTGTGGCGTAGGTCATATCCAGCTGAAGGGATCCCCCAAGCTTGGCTCCCCAAGATCTAGGTAATAGTAAACCATACTTCGGGGGTATATCAGCAACAACTACATCCATTAGGACATTTTTCACCAGAATCTGGGTGAGGGTGACTACTAAATCTTTGATCATGCCCATGCATTTAACTCTCCTTGAATCGAACGAGTAAAGATCTCCATAGGGTCTGGTGATTTCGAGGCCTAGTCTATCCATAATAGATTTGGGCATTACATTATGAGAGGCCCCAGAGTCCAGCATGTAATTATGCAATAGTCGATCGTGCACTTTCAGGGTAATATAGAAAGGGGTGACGGTATCTCTAGCACCTTCGAAATGTGGACCAAAAGTGATATTAGGCTTGTCATCTTCCAGATTTATCACGTCAGACTAACTCTCTAGATCTAGAAAATTTATCATCTTGGTTATTTGTTTTCGGTACATAGGATTCTTTGCCAAATCAACCAAAGGTATTGGTATCTTGATCTTTTTTATCTCGTTTTCTAGGCAGAAACCTCCCGCAATTTTATCTATTTCCTTGGCTGAAACATCAGACTCTTTCTTATCCATTTTATTTAGTAGCACTGTTTTATTTTTAGCGTTTCTGGTTTTGGGTGTCCACATTTCAACTGCCTTAGTTCTTCTTGCTTGGGTTTCGGCCTCTTCTACATTGGTATTCTGTGAGTCTACCCCATTGTTATTTTGCATCTCGGTCTCTTTCTGGACAGGCTCGTACGTTTCGACCCTAGGAAAAATTTTCTTGGGTTGTGCAGTCGATACAGGTTTGTTTCTGGGCCTCAGATTGTATTTGTGCTAGAGCTCAGCCATTATGGTGTCGTTCGTTCCTTGATAAGCAGGATCATCAATGTTGTTTAGGTTATTGTCTTCGACCGATGATTGTTCAGTGTTCAGGGACTTCTCATAATCATCTTTTGTAAAGTGAGGTTGTATACATTCGTCGCCTAAATTGTTTACGTCTTCTTATAAGTCTTCGAACTCTTGCATATCATTTCCTCTAATAAAATTTTCATTTTTTAGAGGTGTTTGGATCTTTTGGTCTTCATTTTTAATTTGTCTTGGTTGAAACCGAGGATTGGGATTTCTCCTGAATTCTCTCTTAACGAATTGATTAGCTTTGGATTGATCTAGCTCCATTCTCGAGATTTTGTTTGATAGTTGTTTTATTATCCTAGCCATGTCATCCATTTTGTCATCTGAGAATCTTCCAGATCCAAAGGGACCTTCTTTTTCTCTAAGATGTCTAGTTTCCCTGTTTTACGTCTCGATTTTTGTTTTTAATTTACTCGAATCCATCATGTTTGAATCAATTTCCACAGCGTCATCTTCCATTCGGGTTAGGTCGGACCCTCTCTTTTCTCTTAATAGTAGAGAAAAATCGGGTTCAAAGGCTACTGCGAAATTTACTTTGGTTGTGGGTTGGGACGGTTTAACTTCAACTGGGATATTATTATACAACTTGTTAAACCTTTGGATAAATTCCATAACAGATTCAAATCCCTTTTTCTTTAGAGACCCGAACTCGGTCAAATAGTATAAATGATCCTTTCTTTTGCCCCATTGTTTGAGAAAGAGGTATTCTAGCACATCGTAGGATATGATTGAACCTGGGGGTAGGCTCTGAAACCAAGTTCTTACCTGTCCCTCGAAGGTTTGGAAAAACAAACGGGAATACACATCCTCATGCTCGAGACCTAGAATATCAACGAATTGATCAAAAAAGTCGATATGCTTGGCTACAGTTAGATCCCCTTCTCCTGTGAACTTGGGTAAGTTTTTCATATAGTTTTCAGGTAAATCATGGAGAGGTACTGGAAGGACCAAGGAGGCGTATCTAGTGGCTACTTTAGTGAAAACCCTGGGAGGCGGTTGTTGGCCTTGACCTCCTATTCCCCCTACTCCTCCTCTGCGGCGGTCATGGATAACCTAGGAGAGGAAAATGATGTGTTATAAAGAGGGTTGGAGAAGATGTATAATGACTCTTTGGTTTCCCCAGGGTGGAAAGGGGAAAATTTGAGAAACATTTTACCAGGGGAGGTGAAAGTTGAAAAAAGGGGAAGAAGGTATACGTGGAATCGACTCCTCCGACTTGTAGGATATGTAAATGGGAGAACCCACTAGTGTCGAATCCATGTACGTGGAAACTTCTTCAAGGCCTTGAGTGACAGAGGGGTTTATATTGAGAGTCAATGGGATATCAATAGGGATGAGCTTTAAGGCAGGCGTGTCGCACCTACTAACGTAAGAGGTAGTTGGAGAGGTCTCGATCTTGATCTTGGGTAGGATTTGCTCAGACTTTAGGGTCTCCGCTTCGACATCACTGCCCGATATTTTCCCGAGAGGAAGTTCTTGCAAGGGTGAATATTTGAAAAAGGTCTTATCTTTATACTGATTAGACTTGGGTTGGTAGGCAACAACGTTTTGTTTAAAAATCCCCCTTGGTCTTAGTATCTTTTTAGGGTCAGGAACTGGCGTTGTCTGTTTGGCATCTAGGTTTTGTTTGGTGTTCTTTCAAAAGGATGCCAACTTACTTAAGAGTGGAGTCGCCAAGTAAATGATGAAGGTTTAACCTTAACAAGGTGTTTTCTCTTTGTTCACTATCAAAAAATGAAACTTGGAAATGTCGTTTTCTCAGGGGAAAGTGACTACGATTCTCCATCCCCGGCAACGGTGCCAGAAAGATGTTGTTCCAGAGTCTACACTTAAGGCTATAAAGTGTACAGTCTAATCATCCAAATTGAGTGAGTGATAAAAAGGGGAAGAAACAACTTTGGGGAAAGAAGCTATGGTTGATTTATGAGTTGTCTTTGTCTAGCTTCCAAATATTCTTGAATGTTGATATCTCGCTCGATGGCGGCCCATGAATGTTCAAGCTCTATCCGAGTGATGGCAGTCTTAAGTATGGTATCGAAAAGATTCAAAGCGATGTTGGTTTGATCCGATAAGTCGGGTTCAATGTTGGGCTTCTTTACGACGGGTACAGTCATGGGGAGAATAGAGATTTAAAAAAGGGTTAGTGTTTTAAAGTGCTTATTTCAATTTTAGATTATACGAGGAAAATTTAGTGAATCCAATTGAAGGGTTTAACAAAACCGAAGGTCATTTTCCGTAACTGAGTTAAAATTTGAAACCAAGTGTGAAAACAAAAGAAAAACATAGAGTTGTCAACAATGTGGGGCATCAGTTTCAGAGGAATCCCACACTGTAGAAAAAGAAGAAAAGGAAGAGATACCTTGATGAAAGCATAAAATGTAGAGATCTAAGTAATTCACAGGTCCTATACCTTCTAGTAGCTAATACAGAGGAAAAGTTGTAAATAACTAGATAACTAGAACCTGATCACCACAATAGAAGTTATACTAAATTGCAGCTAAAACATTCATCAAAGATATATATGTAAAAAATGACATGAAGTATGAAATAACAGAGGAAAACACATAACTCAATCTTGAAGGAATATGGAGTCTTCAATTCGCTTTGCATTAATCCTGGCTAAAAAGAACTTTCTCTATTACAATCTCCAACCGAAAAAAATCCCTTTGGGTCTCTTCCTAAATGTATATTTAAACAAACTTCTAAACATTTAGAATTCTGATCATTCTGGAAACTTGTCAGTTACAAATGAAAAAATGGAGAGTTTCATCTCCTCATCTTTTGTCTTCCCTCATAAGGGCGGAGCACCTTCCTTTCTCTGCTCTTCTGGCTTGAGAAATAGAACAGGTTGACATCTGTCATAATTTAGCACCAGAAACCTGCCCCTTCGCCTGCTCAATGAAAATGACACACCTTTCAACCAACTGGGCTATCAACCTGGAAGGCTCTGCTTGGTTGCTTACCTCAAAGGTGTAACAACTCTTCACCAATTGTGGCAACCTTTTCCCTACTTATCGGTCTTCCATGATGATAGAGCATAATTGTAAACTTGGTTGTACTAGCCATTTGTCCACTTCGACCATATCAACCTGGCTTATCTGGTATATCTCCACTTTCTCCTTCTCCACGTTTTCTTTGATGTCCAACATGTGTTTAGCTATATTGATTTTTCCCAACGTCCCAACACTGCCTTCCTTATCAAGGTCTAACAAACTTTTATTTATCAAGGCAAACATTTCCTCACAAGAATTCATCACCTTTTTAGCTCTCCCCCTGCTTCTGATATATTCTGCTCCCAGGCCTTCAACAAGATATTCCCTCTAGTTTGTTCTGCAATGGATAATTTGGAACTGTTGGCCATCTCTATCTTCGTCGTAGCTATAACAACGTCCTGGAAATCAACCCGAGCTGCCCCAGCTTCTCTTTCTCTCAAAGAAATAATTTCTAACACTTGATCTATCATCTAAAAGTGGTTCTGAATGGTTCCCACTTTTATAAGAAAGTCTTGTTGAGCCGTTAATACCTTCTATCAGATTTCGACAGCTTGGGATCTGAACACTTTTATGTCTAAAACCTAATTCTCAGCGACATCCAACTTCGACTACAACTGTATTATTTGTTTATCCTGCTGGCTTACCTGCGTTTGGCTTACTTTAGCCGACTGGTGCACCAGCTCAAGGTTGGATCTAAGCTTCTCGATCTCTTGCAGATTAGCTATTATGGCCTTCTCAAGGATTTTTCTCACCTCATGCCTAGCGTTTTCTTCCGTCGTAGCCACCCTAGCTTCCAACTTGTCGATTAAGAGGTTCTTTTGCTTCAATTGTGCCTTCAAGGTTCCCACGGAGTACTGGTTAGTTGTATCATAAGACCCCAGTGTTCCTGTTATCTCGTCGACGAATTCCTCCTCCCCTATGACCTTTCCTTCTCTCAATATTTTAAATATTTTAGCTACTATGCTCGCTTTTTGATATGATTCTTGCTTCACTACAACCTTCCTTTTCTTATCCAAGAAAAATTCATTAGGGGGTAATTCTTCGACCAAAATGGGCATTAGTTCTTCATAGAAAATCCATCCTGCATCAAGATTCCCCTTTGTGAACTGTAAGGGTGTGATAGAAGCAATGGGACTACCAATTTCATTGAATGTTTTTTTCGAGGTAGCATCTCTGGTTGGCTTGTTTGACATGAGCGATAGTGAGTCACCCGACCCTTGCGAGGGTATCTCTGCTTGACCTTGGACCTGCTTGCCCGACGTACCCTTTTCAGGGTTTCCTTCCTGTTGGTAGGGGATTTCGACTCCTCGCTTTGAGGTTCCATCCTCCCCTGTTTCCTCTTGGTTCTTCTCCTTGTTAGGACTCAAGTCCTTTGAACTTTTGGCTTTTGCCTGCTGTGTAATCAGAAGCTTTGGGGTTTCACCCTATAAAACCTGGGGGAGACAACTCCGCCAATGCTCCTGGAATTTAAGGAAATCAGCCATATCTCTGGGTGGTAGGGCTTGAATCTGACTTAGGACTTCATAGCAGGACCTCGCACCCCAGAATATTTCATCATGAGGGGAATCCTCATGTTCATATCTCTTTAGGCCACAACTCGCCAGGTGATTGCTCATAGCCTTATTAGGGTCGTGCTTCTTGAAATCAATATCCACCAACTTCATTTCTTCTAAAGTCGTAGCCTCAGCTTTCGCATGGAAAAAATATAACAAGGAATATGCACCAATATGAATGGGGAAGGGTGGCCATACCTTTTTTGATACTCCTTTGAGCTCTTTTCTTATTCTACCGAACACAGTCTGTCTGGCGATCTCGCGACACAATAGTTTATCTGGAAAGAATAGCGGTAGAGAATATGGAGGAATAGAGGTGTTGAAAACCCTGATATATGAAAATTCTTCCTCTATATACCAATCTTCCACCCTACTCAGGTTGGTCGTGATGCTATCCGAAATACTGGGAGGCGGCTAGCCGAAGATGGCGGCATGCAATGGCACCATTACCTAGTTGAATATCTTGTAGATCAATTCTTTGGTTTTATCCTCCCAAAGCTTCGAGTGGTAGACATGAATACGCTCTGTATTAGATGGAGCCCAACTCCAGTTCATTAGTGGGAAGGGTGTCATGAAGCAGATAGCATCCATGATGTAAGCATACATAAATAATGAAGTTTCTTTCTTACTCTCCCTATGTGTTCGCTATTCAGTAATTCGACTGGTTAGACTATTAGACAACAGTTTGGCCCAGTCAAAGGAGAAACCCTCAGCAACTATATGAATAAGCGGTACCCATGGGAGGAAGAAATGGGTAGTGTCCTCCTTCCCATACAACCTGCAGGCCATCATCACTATATACTTGAATTGTGGTTCCAAGGAAGAGATTGAATAGATTCTGTGAGTATCAGCCCTGAATTTCGCGGGGTGTAAGACCCAATCTTTGATCAGATCGGATAAAATTTTTGCATACTGCTCACACTCCTTCTTAAAACCTTCTAGAAATTCGACATTTTGAGTAAGGTTCGATGTGGGTGACAATTTATACATTGCCCGCAAATGTTATGGTCTGAAAGTCCCAATCGTTACCTTCTGTTCTTTGATAATCATCCTAGTCGAGATGTCCACATGGTCCAGTGCCCACCTGATCATATCACAATAGGGAAGAAGTTGGGGCCTCGCCGCTATTTTTTGCATCTCTACTTGAGAGATGATTTTGTATTTGGTTGACAAGTCATCCTTCTCATTGTCACTAGAATCATCCGAACAGTTTACCGACTCCGATTGCAGAATGTTGGAAATGTATGACCATGTCTTAACAGAATTAATACTTTGGGGTGAGGTATCGGAAACAACGTCTGAACCTTGACCTAAATTCTTGGCAGCTGCCTTGGGCTCTTTTCGTGGAGCCATGATAGAGCGACCTGCAATTGGATCTCCTGTCGGAAAAATTGAAAACACAAACATCAGTTATCCTAGTGAAATGGCTCTACGTGCAAATAGAAATGAAAACTGAAATAATGAAGGAAAAACTCTCTATCTTGGTCATTTAAGCCTGTGTGTCCTTGCCAACAGAACGGTCAAATCGCTTAATAGAAAGATTTAGAAGTAAAAATGAGATCTTACCATCTGTCACCTCACTACAATTCAAATAAATGCCATAAATGTTTGACGATTCGTAATATTGAAAACGCGGAATCATTCAAAAATTCATCCGTAAATCGTGTGCGTTAAAGTTTGTTTAAGGCACTAATTAATCTGGTTTAGTTCTTTCAATTTAGTGCACTTAGTTTCTAATCCCCTTTTTGGCGTTCGCCACATTGGGTGTTTCTGCTCCTAGCCACTGAACCTTAAAAACCCAAAATCGCAATGGTGTGATTTAATTGATTAAAAGTGATTTGACTTAAGCCTTTAATTAATCCATGCTTAATTAAATAAAATCACGACTTTGTGGATTGGGGTTACAAGGGTGATTCCCTTTGGGGAAACAATTGCCGAGTCGCGAAATCACAATAGTGACTAACTAGGTTTTAAAGTGCTTTGTTCTTGATACTAACCTGGGTAACTTTAACACAACTTCGCGACTTCGCAAGTCAGAGGCTTGAGAAACGTTCAATGTGTAACTCCTGAGAGTGAGGGTACGAGGTACTAAGAGATGATAATCCCCACTTAGTATTTTAGTAATGGTGATTAGAATTAAGAAGGTTTTTTCCATTTCGCATGTCGGGATACTGCGATTTTAGGGGGTAGAAACGTCGAACAAACGAAGTCCCAAAATTCAACCCTTTTGGGGCTTAAGTATAACATTTCATGTATTTAGAGAAAGGCGGATCCAACACCATCAATGCCAAAGGGGGAGATTGTTGTAAAATTGATTTTCATTGATGTCAACCTTAGAAGAAGCCCTAAAGAAAAGCCCATAATCCCCTAAAAGTGATGATGATGTGTCCACTTGAAGAATCCTTGAAGAGCCTTGAAGGAGCCTTTACATACGTGTATATAACTCCAAAGTGGTCCCCTTATGTCATAGATTTTAAGCATGGACCTCACATGATGAGATAACATGTGGTTGTTTCCACATGCCCATTTTTAGTTGTACACAAATGGAGCCTTGAAGGAGCCTTCAAGAAGCCCTAAAACCAAGTGAATAAGCCCCTAAATTCAAGTGAATAAGCCACTAAAACCAAGAAAAGAAGCCCTTAACGCCAATAGAAGAAGCCCCTAAGACCAAGTGAATAAGCCTATAAATCCAAGAGAATAATCCTCTAAATCCAAGTGAAGAATCCCCTAAATCCAAGAGAATAAGTCCCTAAAGTAAAGTAAATAAGCCCCTAAGGTCAACCATACTCCCTAAAGTAAAGTAAAGAAGCCCCTAAGGTCAACCATACTTAAGGAAGAGGTGCAACCCAGAAGTTGTGACCCTTGGTCGCACCCCTTCATATGGAGAAGACTCATATAAATAAGAGGAGCCTCATTTGGCATTTGGAGCACACCAATTCGACTTAGCAAGGAAGAGGAGAGAATTTCATCCCAGAGGAGGGAATTTCCAAGGGAATATGAAGTGAAGAAGGGCAAAATTCCAAGGGAATATGAAGTCTTGTGATGATTTGTTCTAGGGTTTTCTTTGAAGGTCATCTTGGAATTTTCGATAATTTTTTTTTCTTTTAATGATCTAGATATAAAAACTTGGAGGTGTTTTAGAAAATATATAAAAGAATCCCGGGTACGAATTTCAAGTCTTGAATCATTACAAGTTTGGAGTTATACTCAGTGGAAGTAGAGGTTCTTTAAATTAGGGTTTTATTCTTCAAAAGGAGTCATATTTCCATTTTCGCTATAAATATTTTCTAGGGACAAGTAGATGAGAGAAAATTGGAGGAATTTCACAAAAGATATCAAAGAATACTGGGTACAAGTTTCATATCCTGATTCGTTACAGGTACAAAGTTATACTTGTTGGAAGTTATGGTTTGTGACTAATCCATAAACTAATCCCAAACACGTGTTCAAGATATAATGGTTATATATGAATCTTGGTAGGTCCAAATTGAATTCCACGTGTTGCATTAGAAGGAGAAAATATCCTAATATTTGAGGTCCAAATTGAATTCCACTTGTTGAATTAGAAGGAGAAAATATCCTAATATTTGAGGTCCAATTTTCAAAATCAGAAATGGAAAATTAAGCTTTTGGCGAATCTTACAAGTTTGTGTATTTGAGGTACAGTTATGAAAAGTTTTGTATGCAGATTTAAGAAGTGATTTTGGGATTGTATTTGAAGGTTGGGATCCTATATCACCATTTAAAATGTTCCAAGGGGATTGGTGTCTATTTCCAGTAGGTGTAGTAGGTGCAGGAAAACTCAGGGAGTGAGTGCTTCCTTCAAGATGGTGCATGTAAAATCTTGAATCTACTTAAGAAAAGTTTATGTGGTTTTCTCCCAGTTGGGTTTCCACGAAAAAAAATTGGTGTGTAATGTGTATGATTTTATATGATGGTGAATGACATGATTAATGGTTAATGTTTATGTAGTGCTTGGAGGTTGAAATTGTTGAAATAACTCTATATTTATTCACCCCCCCTCTCTGTATTCTTGAATGCTCTAACAGTGAAAAGGTGAATGGTTATGCAAATGGAATATGTAGATGAAGACTATGTAAATGCATAAAAATAAATCTAAACTACTTCTAACCTATCCTATCCTAGCTAGGAGCGAATTGTAGTAAGTAGATAAGAAAATCATGTTCTAACAACCCATGTCATGATTAATACCTTGCAAACTAAACATGTCTCATGAGGCATGGATGTTGACAACTTTCTACAAAGAGTGTCATTCATGGGATTTAATGAATGGTAAATTTAGATATGATGTTTCCAATGATGATCTGAGTTTTAGAACGAGCAAGGAATCAATGGTGTGACTAATATCTATTTTCTAACTATTTTTTCTCATTCGATGGAGTTTAGGTACAATTGAACAGGTACATGTCAGACCTATCATCCTTGAGGAAGGGAATTTATGGAGGGAGGGGGGAAAGTGTTACATCCAACACATCTAATAGGTCGAGATAAACCAGAGTTGAAAAGGTCAGAAGAAAATTTTGTAGGCGCATGAAATTCTTTCTTGTTGAAGGAGGTTCATATTATTATGATGATGAGATTATAGGTGACGTCAAGGTTCCTTTGAGGTGCAAACATCTAGTGATACAATGGGTATCCAATGGAATTCCTCAGTTGGAAACTGATTTCTGTGTCAATGAGATGATGTGTCACATTGCTTCGTCATCCATACATGGTATTGGTCTATTTTCCATGGATGGCATAAAGGTGAAAGATTGAGAAATTGTTGAGTTGATGGAGTATGCTAGACCATGCTACAACTATGGAGATTGGTTGAGGTTGGTTCGATATATGCCAAGTATGCATAGATATGCAGTAGCTGCAAATTATATAAATCTAAAAGAAAACGATCATAATAAAAGAGTGACGATGTATATTGATGGAAGGCTAAAGGCGTTGGGGAATATTGTAGGCCTTATTAACAATACAAGACCCGTGACAAAAATAAGTCATCCCAATTGTATATTTGAGGGGCATGAAGAAAATCAAATGTTCATATATGTAGTGAAAACAATAGTTGCAGGGGAATAGTTGTTGGTAGATTACTATTTGAATCAAATCAGTGGAAGCACTGTTATTATGGGGGTAAATATGTTCCACCAATATACCAAACCTGTAATTAATATTTTCCTTTTTATATCTTTAACATACATTTTAATAGCTCATGCTTCTTAGATTATTTTCTAGCATTCTAAAATGTCATGCATCTTATAATGTGATAGGGTGATCATGGGAAGGTACCGTCTTGCTCTCAACATGTATAACAATGATTTTCATATCAATTATTGCTTACAATAATTGAATTAACATGTTTATTTGTTGATGTATATGAGAACACCGTCAAAGAGTGATGATGTGTGGGATGAAATATATTATTCCATCAACCCGATGGAAACAATTCAAAAGGCCTTGAGAAAGGAAAATAGGGAATTCGTTAAATTGGCTAGGTCTAAGCCACTTATAGAGGAGGGAAAATAAAGGATGAAAAATTTAAGGTAAGATATAGAACAATTTGGGTTAAGCACAATTTTAAAAAAAAGACTATTTCTGACATATATTGATTTATGAAATTTTCTCTGATACCGTTATATGAGCAATAATATAACGTTTTCTTTGTATAGGAATTTTTGGATCTGACGGGACAAATTGGTCATGGAGACGTCGTTGGTGGTAGTGATGCACAAACCCCATAGTGTCCTAGTTCAAGCATCATATCTGAAAGACTATTTTCCTCTATGTCCATGGCTCATAGGACTGAAACTCCTAGGGCCCATGAGACACCCCCACCACACACACTAGACCATGCACATGATTCTCTACAGGGCGTATCTCATGAGGATATTGGTTCTACACAACCATAGCATTTTTATCCGATGGAATCATGTGTTCAAAGCTCGGGAACACTCTCCATCATATTTTTGGTGGACAATAACTTGGTTCCCTTGAAGATACAAAAAATCCCATGTATTTTTGAATATGTTAAATAATTCCTACCATTTGATTGAAACCTACATATTTTATATTATTTCAATCTAATTATCATATCTTTTTGCATGAAACAATATTATTTACAGGACCTTGCACAACAAGGATTTAGATATTTTTGGGCTCACCATTCGCACACAATGGAATCCCCAGCATAAAGATTTGAAAAACAATCTTATAAACCATATGGTCGACAAGTCCAAATTCACCTCGAGGGCCGATACATATTTGAAATATGTCAGAGATCACTATAGGGTTCAATTGAAAAATAACCCTAAGTATGATCATCCTTTGGCCATTCCCAAGAGGGAATGGAAGAATATATAGGAGGATGTTGGAATACTAAGAGGGGGGGTTAATCAATATTAGTACTTTATTACCACTTTTAACCACAATGTGTATTCTTTAACTTTATGAACAATAATCAATAGTTTAACATTAGCATTGAATGTATCATCAACAATATAAATAAACCATGAAAACTAAGTAACCAAAAACATATAGTACATTGGAATTTTACATGGAAATCCAATGCGGGAGAAAACCATGAAATGCTTTTCTTATATGTCAGAAGAAATACATTCATAGGAAGAACAAACTTCCTTATTTTCCAGCTACAATTGGAATGAGGCTCCAACCCCATAGTTTTCAGGTTCCAACCTGAAGGAAGCTCGAACTCCCTAATTCTTTGACACCAACCAAAAGGGGGCTACAACCCCCTTTCCTTGCCCCGTTTGACCACCTAGAAATATAAATGTAGAAAAAATGTCACTGCCACTTAATCAATCAACCTGTTACTGATTTGTCACTGTCACTGCTCCTATACTTCATCAACTGTTACCACTCAAACTCTTATTCCTCATACCAAGATCCACAAAAATGTCTTCCAAATCAAATACTCATGAACTACTAATACATTTATATGTTGGAATACTGTAGAATATAGACTGTAACACATATAGTAAACCATACCTCTCAAACTTTAGATGACCTAGTGGATTTGATATTCTGAACTTCGGTTTTTCTCAATAGATCCACACCCTATGATTTGTAAACTCATGGATTTTCGCACTTTGTCCCACTATGGCTCGTGGCTATCCACGCCTTACTTCCTCTGCAACTCATGGATTTATTTGCTTCTCTGTACGTCTATGTTTTCCTTCACTAAACCTTGTGTATGTTTGCACTTCTATGAGTCTTCAACTCATGGATGTTCACTCTCTCCTTCATTGCAACTCATGGATAACCTCGGGAAAACTCTAGAAAAGTAAGCTCAACTTCATCCCTTCATATCCTGCAATTTCTCTCTTCATTGAACTTCACTGCCTCAGACTCATTGCTTCATATCTGTCAATAGTACCTACCCATAACACTTTATAACATATATATTCAATGTGCTCAAAAGGTATTAATAAGAGTCTCTTGAAGTCTTATTTATACTTTCCAAGTGACTTCCTTTAGGGGCTAGCTTGTAAGTGTTTTACCCATTTTCTTTATTTTAGGGATAACCCACACTCTCTTGTTGCAACCACTTTACCCTTGTTAAATTGTTTTTGAAACCACTTTAACCTTAATTAAATTATTTTTGTAACTAGTTTACCCCTAATGAATGACCTGTAACTTCTTTTTGACCTACTAGGGGCTTCTAGATCATTCTTTGGGGTCCTCCAACTTCACAAGGCCATAACTCCTCAACCGTGAGAAACCACGTGACATGCCACATATCATTAGAAATGGCATGATATGTACATCCATCCATGAATGAGTTACCTTCATTTACATTGTCCTTCATGTCCTTTTTCCTCAATCAACTGTGGGTTTCATGACCATACCTTTGGGGCTTCCTAACTTCTTCAAGGGTTGACATCAATGACAACCAATATTTCAACAATATCCCCCTTTGGCATTGATGGAAACACTATGATGCAATACCTCAACAATGATGGCATGGCAACACATATGCGTATGCTTATGATCCCCCTATGACCATCACTCCCTGTGTCTTCATATCTCTGATATTTCTCTATGTTTCCCTACATCTGCTCATTCTCTCCCCCTTGACATCAATGGAAAAGGGTAACTTTCCTTGGGGATGCTCCCCTTATGTGAACTCACCTTGGGGATTCTCCCCCTATCTACAAGCTTCAAATCATTCTGCTGACTTTTTCTCTTCATGGTGCTTCCTCATGTAAATCATTGAGATATATAAAAAGCATTCAAAATTTCTTGACTCCAAGTCTTCATGACTTCTCATATTTATTTCTTCTCTCCCCCCATCATGTTGTGCTTGATGTTGTGAAGTTCATTGGGGGACAGAAACTACTCCAAGTCTCTATCAAAGATACTCAAAATTCTTCCTCGAAAGAGGTTTGGTGAAGATATCTACAATTTTCTCTTTTTTACCAATGTACTCTAGCTTGATGTTCTTCTCTGTAGCCTGTTCCTATAAAGAGTGATACCTGATTAGAATTTGTTTCTTCTTGGAATGCATCACTAGATTCTTTGAGATACTGATAGCATCGGTATTATCACAAAATATTAGAATGGGCTCATCATAGTCCACTTGTATATCTTGCAAAGTTTTTTTTATCTAGAGTACCTAAGTGCAACACGCTGCTACTGCAATATATTCTTCTTCTATTGTAGACAATGATATTGGTGACTACTTCTTGCTTAACTAGGATACCAGACACTAGGCCAAATAGAAAGTTACTCCACTTGTACTTCTTTTGTCTTCAATGCTTCTAGCCCAATCTGCATCTGTATAAGCAACTAGAGGTAGTTCATTTCCTTTTGGATACCATAACTCATATTCTTCTGTTGCTTTGAGATATGTAAATATTCTCTTTATTTCCATAACATGTGTTTCCTTTGGTGCTGCTTGAAATCTTGCTACCTATCCAACTGCTTGCATCACATCTGTTCTTGATGATGTCACATAAAGTAAAATGCCAATCATTGATCTGTAGAGTCTCTTATCTTCATCCTTAGATTCATCTTCTTTGCTCAACTTGCAACTGGTTTGCATAGGAGTACTTACGGGCTTACAATCTTCCATTCCAAACCTTTTTAGCATTTCTTTGATATACTTGGTATATGAAATAAATATACATGTATCATGTTGATATATCTGAAGTCCCAAAAAGAAATTCAACTCACCAAGAAAATATATTTCGAACTCATTTTGCATGTCTTTAGAAAACTTCTGACTCATCCTGTCATCACCACTTCCAAAAATAATGTCATCAACATAAACTTCAATTATTGATATGCTATCCTGATCTACCTTTATGTATAGTTTATTGTCTATACTGCCTTTCCTGAACCCTTGTTGTTGTAAATACCTTTCTAACCTTGAGTACCATGCTTTGGGGGCTTGCTTGAGACAATACAATGATTTCTTCAACCTGCAAACATAATATTCCCTTTCTAACAATTGAAATCCTTCTAGATGCTCAATGTAATCTTCTTCTTCTAACTCTCCATTTGAGAAGGATGATTTCACATCCATTTGATATACCTTGACCTTCTTTGAACATGCATAAGCAAAGATTAATATAATTTCTTCCATTCTGGAAACCGGGAAAAAAGTTTCTTTGAAGTCTATTCCCTCGACTCGGGCATATCCTTTGTAAACTAGCCTTGCTTTATTTTTGGTTACCTGTCCATTCTCATTCAGCTTGTTCTGAAATACCCATTTCGTGCCAATGATGTTCTTGTCTTTCGGTTTAGGAACTAGTTCAGAAAATTTCCCATGTTTCATTCTTCTCTATATAATCCAGTTCTTCTTCCATAACCTTTATCCAATGTTCATCATTGTTTGCTTATTCAAAACTGCTTGGTTCAATTGTAGATAATAGTGCTAGATGTTTTTATTCTGGTGAAATAATTCTTCTTTGGGTTTCAACTCCTGCATCCTTGTTCCCAATAATATGTTATGTTGGATGATTATGTACTTGCTGGCTAGGTGCTTTTGGGAATCAACTAAAGGTCTTGATGGTCATCTTCCTCATGCTCTACTTCAAGTTTCTCTTGTCCATCTTCTACTTCTTCTACTTTTAGTTCTTCTACTTCTTCCTTCCCTGGCCTTTCGTACATTTGTCTCATCAATATTTACATTGATGCTTTCCACTATTTTTTTAGTCTTAGATTGAAGCATTTGTATGCCCTACTTTTTCTTGAGTAACCAACAAACATGTCTTTTTCAACTCAGGAATCAAACTTTCCAAGCCTGCCATTTTCTCTTTTGATGTAGAACTTGCTTCCCGATACTCTGGAATTCTTGACATTGGTTGGTCTTCCTTTCCATAGCTCATATGGGTTCTTGTCACTACTGCTTTTGAGTATTCCTCTGTTTTGGATATGAACTGTTGTATGAACTACTTGGGGGCAAAAGATGTTATCTAACTTGGAATATTTCAACATGGTTATGGCCATTTTCTATACTATTATGTTCTTCCATTCAATGACTCCATTTTGTTGAGGTGTCTTGGTTGCTGATAATTTCCTTTTTATTCCATGTCCACTGCAGAATTCCATGAATTCCTTTGATGTGAGCTCTCTTCCATTGTCTGATCTTAAACATTTTATTTTCAAATCCATTTCATTCTCAACCATCTCTTTGTGTCTCTTGAATTGTTTAAATGCCTCTGACTTTTTCTTGAGAAATCTAATTGTGATCATCCTTGTATAATCATCCACAAGTAGCATGAAATAATATTCACCTTTCATTCCCTTTGTTCTCATTGGCCCACATAGATTAGTATGTACAATCTGCAATGGTTTTGTTGTATTGTCCTCCTTTGATTTGAATTTAGTCCTGGTTTGTTTTCCCTGCAAACAATGCTTACATAAAGTATCTACTAGTTTTGAAATCACTAGAATTTCTCTTACTGTTTCTTTTCTGCTAACTTTGACAAGGTCTTCAAATTTCATGTGACCCATTATTTTGTGCCAAAGCCAAATTTTATTTTATTTTCCCAAACAACATCTTTATTTTCCAATTTCATTCAAGACATATATGTTGTTCATAGTTCTCACTATTGTAGAAACTAGCTTGCCAGATCCTTCTTTCCTTATTTGACATTTCTCTGAGTAAAAAAGAAGTGTGTTTCCTTGATCACACATTTGACTGACACTTAACAAATTGTGTTTCATATCTTCAACAAGTAGAACATTTTTTTCTTTGACATTTTTGTTTCCAAGCCTGATTGTGCCTCTACCTATGATCTTACTTGAGTCATAATTTCCAAACGAAACTGATCCATATCTATCTTTCTTCAGAGTTAGAAACTTGTCCTTGTCACTTATCATATGCTTCGAACAATCACTGCCAACGTACCAATCACTTTTCTTGTAAAGTAAGTGCACATTCTTCATAGTTGAATGGATTCTTCTTTCTTATCCATATATTTTGTGGTTCCTATATAAGGTTGTTGATGTTCTTCTTTGATTCTTTTGAAGGGATGGTCAATCTTCAATCTCTGGCTATGTGTAAAAAATTGTTACACTTATAACATTCTACTTCATCCTTCAACAGGAAAAAATTGTTATAGTTTCGGTTATGTGTTTCATGAGACTTTCTGATGTCATTCATTCTAGAGTGGTTTTCATAACCGTCTCTATTCTTGTCATAGGATATGCAGTTTATAGATTTATGTCAAAAATTATTGAAAAAGTAACATAAACCAAGAAAATGGTATGATACATGGGTGAAGAGGATCTTCTGAATGGTGTTTCTCTTATGAATCCTTCTTCTTCATGAGATCTTTCTACTGTTGGTTGTTGAAATTTGAATCTTCTAGGTGGTGTTGTTCCTCTATAATCGTCTTATTTTTTTTTCTTGTATTCTTCCTTCTTCATAGTACCTTTGACAGTTTCTTCATAGACTCTTTGTTCTATCATTTTTGAGCTCGAACCTTTCTCATTATACATTTTATGGTATCCTATATTGAACTTGTCATGGCATGGCCTTTGACTGCTAATGATATCATCCAAAATTTTGGTGTTATTGTTTTACACATGTTTCTTCTGTAGATCCTTCCTTAGTGAGACAATCTCTGATTCCATCCTTTCAATATTCTTTTCCCTTTCTTCCAACTGGTTTCTGATTACTTCTTTGGTTCTTCTGGCTTCTTCAATTTTGATTTTTAGGTTCACAATCACCTGTTGATCCTTTTCAAAGTAATAATTATGAGAACCCTCTTTTAGCATAAGTAACTCTCCATGGAGCAATTTGTTCTTCTTTTTTTCTCTTCTTAGATCATATATAGTTTTTATTAGTTCTACCCTAAGATCCACTTCTCCTTCTTCTTCAGAGTTCTCATAAGCCATAAAGAGAACATCTCCAGATTCATTATTGCTATCATCCTCTTCGTCTGATGAATAACTATATTATTTTGAGTATAAATTTTTCTTTTGGAATTTTATTTTGTTTCTTCTCTTGTTTCCCTTTTTATATTTATTTTCTTTATTAGAAGTTTCTTCTTCATCGTTGTCTTTATTATTATGAGGACATTGATTATCAAAATGACCAATACCACCACAATTGAAACATTTTCATGGAAGCATACCTTTATTTTTTTTGGTTCCTCTTTTCATCCTCCTTACAAAGTTTGCCATTTATTTATCATGTTCTGACTCGCCGCTATAGCTACTGGTTGGCTTTGAATTTTGGACCTTCTTCTTCTTTTCTTTCTTGGATGCTTTGAATGTTTCTTCATTTGTGTCTGGGTTATCCTATTATGTTCTCATCTCATAAGCTGTGAGGATTCTATGCAACTAATCCATGCTCATTGTAGTGAGATCCATTCTTTCTTCTAGAATTGAGACCTTAGGATCAAATCTCATTGGGAGAGATCTTAATGCCTTTTGATCTTATGTAATGTACCTCAAAATTACCACAAAAAAAAAAATTCTAAGACATAATTCAACTTTGTTTAAGATTAGAACTTAAGAGAAGGCAATATTTATTTCTGTTCGTAATGACGTCATTATACCAGTTTAGTTCCTTCGAACAAAACCCCATTAACAACTGTACATAATCCCCATCTATAAGTGTGTATATAGCTACGACTTTCTTTAAATACATATAGGATGATTCTTTGTCATAGGCATAGTTTCATCTCGATTCTGGCTTAAATACTTTCTCACAATAATTTTCTGTGTTTTTGATACCCTGTGCACAGTGACATGCATTTCCAACCTCTATTCTAGATGAAGATCTCCCAATGGTTTCCACCAATTCCATTCACCACAGAATTAGTGTTCTTATAATAATACTTCCTACCACACTCTTGTAGTTCTGTGAGGAACAACGGTCAAATAGATTCTGGCAATTACAGTTGTCAAGTACTAACACACAGCAACTTTCGAAAGGTGAAAAAGGGACCAACACTTCGGAATTTTGGGGCTTGAACCTTCGTGATTACAAGCGCCCAAACCAACACAAATAAACTTTCAAAAAGAAAATAAAGTGGGGCCCGCACTTCGAGGTTTCGGGGTTCGAGACTTCGTGATCACAAGTGCCCCAAACACCAACACAACGCAAACCTCCAAAATGCGAAAAGGAAGGAAGGGTGTGACATGCGTTTCAGGATTTCGGAGTTTGGGGTTTCACGAATACAACAGCCATCCTCAACACACGACAACTCCTGAAATCGCGAAAAGTGAACAACACTTCGGGGTTTTTGGGATTTCGAAATCCCGCGACTTCAAAAGCCAAAACTTCAAACACCAACAGTTCCCAAAATTACGTGGACTAACATTTCAGGATTTTGGGGATCGAGGTTTCAGGGTTTTCAAATACCGATCAACAACATACCATAACTTTCGAAAAAAAAATGAAAAAGGAAGAGTGGGTCCCACATTTTGGGATTTTGGGGTTCGAAACTTTGCGAGTTCTGGTGTCCAAACATTCAACGTACAAAAATTCAAGGAACCAACATTTCAGAATTTCGGGAATTCGAGATTCGAGGTTTCAGGGTTTCAAGTGCCCAAACATTGCATACAACAATCCCCGAATTTTGAAGCAAAAGATGTGGGACCCACTACTTCAGGATTTCGGGTTTTACGAACACATGGTGCAAAAACACAAAAGAAAAAGAAGATCCGAAATGTGAAAAAAATGATTAGGGTGTGGGCCCTACAATTTTGGGTTTCAGGGTTTACTAACTCCCAATGCCAAACATTACATGACATCAAACGTCGAATCACGAAATTACAAAAAATGGTAAGGGGTCCATCCGATATCGGGTTTCAGTGTTTGGTAATGCTTGATGCAAGAACAACTTAGCATGGTAATCGTCGAATCCCAAAATTTGATCAGTTGTGGGGCCACTTCAGGTTTTCGGAGTCTTGCAAGAACAAAAAGGACTCCATACAGGTTGAACCAACAAACTCCAAAAGGTCAAAAAAGGAAAGGAAACATGAATAGAGTTTACAAAAAAACTCTGTAATTTTCTTCCCGACAATATTCATACAATTAGATTACGGAACTTACAGCATAACCTCTACTCCCAATATGCCAATCTTCAGCCTTGATTTTACTCAGAAAACACATACAGAAATAAAATTAACTATGAATTTAATTTAGAGGGAATTTCTTCCGGAATTCAACCATGCATAATCCTTTCAACTATCATAACGAATAAAAAGACCAATTTCTATCATAATTAGAATTATGCATTACATCCATGATTGAATCATTCGTCAGGGAAGGGAAATTATTTCAGTTCTGATTTAACACATGCATTACATCAGATATAAATTCATTTAGACAGAGAATGGAAATCATTCCAATTCCAATCAAACACATTGCATCAGATGTAAAATCATTCAGAACAAAGAAGGATAAAATTTAACTTATCTGAACCAATTTGCGGGAATACAAGGGGAACAACCACGTTCCTCCCAATCGTAGAAAAAGGCAACCAAATCTACTTGCCCGATTCACCCCCTAGCCTAACCATGAATCCATGAGGGTGAACTTGAAAACTTCTCTTTAGCAATGTTCTTCAATTCCAACAGTCATCCTCTTGCCTCACACTTACTCAACAGTGCTCATAACAGCAAGACAATTTGGTTTCAACAAAACTTCTCTTGCCTCACACTCAATCCACGGTGCTCATAACAGCAAGAGAGTTCAAGAATCCTTTCCCAGCATACTTGGCAGCGTCCTGCCTCCTCTCATATGCTATTTATCAATCTTTTTGCCCAGGTCTTTTCCCTCCTTTGGGGATTTTTGCAGCTCTCATAATCCCTGATTTTTTAGGGGTTGCCAGTGGCCAAATATCTGATTTTCCACTTCTCATAATCAGCCTAGAGGCAGTTCCAACATGTTCCCCACTCATGGAGTCATGGTCAGCTAATTTTAACATGGTTGTTCCATTTGTCCTCCTGCAGTTAATATAAATATTTTGTTGTGATACAAGTGTCATAGTTCAAATAGTTAGTTGGGTCCAAACAAATCTCTTCCCAACAATCACAATAATTAAATACAATTATTAAATTCGAAAATTGGAATTTCCATAAATGGCAAAAATTTTCCATATTTGAATTTGCCAAAAACGGAAATAATTTTCCAACACACAAAAATATTTTTTATTTTTTTTTAGGGATGTCACATCCTTTCCCCCTTCAGTAAAACACTGTCCTCAATGTTCGTTCCTTTCCTGGAACAAGATTGGATGATATTTCCGCAAATCTCCCTCTAATTCCCAAGTGGCCTCCTCAGGACTAAAGTGCTTCCATTGCACCTTTACCTAAGCGACGGCTCTGTTCCGAAGTGTTATTTCTCTCCGGTCCAAAATGCGCAGGGGTTCCACCTAGAACTTGCCCTTGAGTTCCACCTGGAACTCACCCTCAAGTTCCACCTGCACCAAGTTCCAATCAATCATATGAGTAGGGTCATGAATATACTTTTTCAACAAAGAAACATGAAATACATTATGAATTCTTAGATTAGTTGGAAGTGCAAGCTGATATGATACGGGTCCAATTCGAGTTAGTATCTCGAAGGGCCCACAAAACCTGGGTGCCAACTTGGCACAGTTTCCTAACTTCAACAAGCTTTTTCGGGCTTTGACCTTCAAGTAAACATGGTCTCCCACTCGAAATTCCACGTGTCTTCTTTTCTAATCTGCATAGCTCTTCTGTCTATCTTGTGCTTCTTTCAAGTTTTGTTGTTCCTTTCTTACCATGTTCTCCATTTCTTGGAGCATCTCTGGTCCAACCATGAGTTTGTCAGCCGGGTTATCCCAGCTAATCGAAGTTGTACACTTTCTGTCGTACAGTATTTTGAAAGGGCTCAACTTAGCCAAAGTTTGGTACCCATTGTTATATGCAAATTCCACCAAGTGTAGGTAGTCTGCCCACTTGTTCGGTTTTGTTCTTACATACATGCAAAGCATATCTTCTATGATTTGGTTTGTCCTTTCGGTCTGTCCATCCATTTTTGGATGATAACTTGTGCTAAAATTCAAATTAGTATTTAGCCCTGCAAACAATTCCTTCCAAAAAGCGGATGTGAATTTTACGTCTCTATCTGAAATCACCATTTTAGGAATACCATGCAGTCTAAAAATTTCTTTCATGAATATTTTAGCAATGTTAATAGCTTTAAAAGTAGACTTTACAGGAATAAAATGTGCAGACTTACTGAGTTTATCGATTACAACCATGATAGAATCATTTTGTTTCGAAGTTTTAGGCAAACCTGTGATAAAGTCTAGTGAGATGGTCTCTGATTTCCATTCTGGTACTGGTAATGGTTGTAATAGGCCGGCTAGATGTTCGTGTTCAGCCTTAACCTGCTGGCAATCTTGGAACCTAGCCAATTACTCCATTGTTTTTCCCTTCATATTATGCCAGTAAAATGGTTTTATGAGTGTTGTTATTGTTTTCTAGTAACCTGGATGGCCAGAGTATGGTTTCTTATGCACTTTGTCTAAAATAGTTAATTTTAGCTCTGTTGAATCTGGTACGTAAAGTCTATTTTTAAATATTAATAGTCCCTCCTTGTCGATACTTATATCTGGTTCATCTGAGTTTGTGACACTATTTTGCAATTCTGCCATCATCTTAGTGTAATTTTCGTCATTAACACCTGCCATTCTTATTCTTTGTTCTAGATCACTTTCTGCTCTGCTGATATTTATCTCAAATAACCCATGGATTCT
>WSFP011408056.1:0-25124 GCA_009831015.1 Picea engelmannii
TCAACAATTGTTCTGTGTAAATGAAATCACTTCTTTTAAAAATTGATTTTTTAAAATTAGAAGATGAACACCCCCACACAAAGTGTTAGGCAATGTGTGCATTTACCTATGGTTTTAGAGCCTGTGTGGTGTGTGTAAATGAAAATGCATCCACCTGCAGTTTCATAGCCTATGTTGTGTGTGAATGAATTTTTTTGATTCAATTGGAATGAATGACAACCGTCTGGAAAATTGTTTTACAGTAGAGTTCATATATCGATTATGTTCTTCGGCTGGAAAAGCTCAGTGCTTAAGGACAAGCCCATGCTTATTAGCCTTTACTATTTAGGCATCCATTTCTGACCATGGCTTGAGAGGTTCACACCAGCAATTTATGAATTTACGTGACAAGCTAAAACTTACTTACCCCTACCAAATATAATGACATCCTTCCCATTTCCTTTTTGGCAATACTTGTTTCCGCTGTTTTGTAAAATTGTGAAATGGTTTTCATGGGGCACCTGTTTTCAATTTCAATGCTATTAGACTATTTTTACCAAAGAAAATGGTTGGTAGATAAACCAATCTAGATCAGTAATTTTTTTTTCGCTTTCAACAAAGTTTTCAACTTGTTTAGCTTGCATTTTATAGGATTGATTTGCATTTCTGCCGAAAAATGTTCCAATACATTTACATAGAAAAACTTCAGACTCCACAAAACCCTTGCTGCAACGAGGACTTGAGGATCGGGGGACAATTTATCTTCTGTTGTGAATGTCTGTTAGCTCATGCCTAGTTGCTTCGATAGCTTTGTATATGTAGGGTGAAAATATTTTTTGTTCCAGGGATGTATTGTGGCCATGCCTTTTTGTATATTCAGCATATGCTTACGTGGAACACTGAAAATGCCTAATGGGTGCAGGTAATTTATGATAGATCTTCTGGGCGAAGCAGAGGATTTGCATTTGTTACAATGAGCACCGTTGAAGAGGCTGAAGCAGCTATTAAAAAGTTTAATGGCTTTGTAAGTGAGGGAATGTATTCTTTCTTAAGAGTTGCCTACTTGTTTCCAATACAAGCATTGTTTTCTAAATCCTATTTTTTCACACAGTTGATATGAATTTTTAACTAGTTTTCTAGAAAATTTTCTGTCCTGATTGTCTTAGATTGGTTAAGAAAGCAAAGGTAATCAGATTGACTCAGATCGATAAAGATGTGAGCTAATGTGTTCCTAAGCACAAAAAACAAATCAAGGAAAAAATGTTAGGAGCTTCCTGTGTTTGGTTAGTCAATTGTTAGCAGTTTTCTGACTGAACTGAGTTGGTTGGCCTTTTATCAATGCAGGAAATAGATGGGCGCAGTTTGAGGGTCAACTTTCCAGAGGTTCCTAGACTACAAAATGGGAGGAGCCCAGCAAGGTCACCTTCTAATTTTGGTGGCTTTGTTGACAGTCCACACAAGGTTTATGTTGGTAATCTTGCATGGAGTGTAACCTCAGAAACTCTTAGAGAAGCATTAAACGGAAAAGGGAATGTGTTGGGTGCAAAAGTTATACAGGATCGTGAAACAGGAAGATCGCGAGGGTTTGGATTTGTTTCTTTCTCATCAGAAGCTGAAGTAGAGGCTGCTGTTTCTGAAATGGATGGATTGGTAACTGCTATTATCTCTCTAGTTTTTTTAATTCAAATTTCAAGATGCATCGAGCTAATATTTCACTTTTTTCTCTGTTAGGAATGAAATGTTTTATTATCTATTTCTAAATTTCTTAGATGATTAAGTTTTAATAGTATGATAAAAATTTAACTCAAGCATGCACATTATTGATTCAATCCATTGGTTTGTTCTGTGTTGGTTCCAGGAAGTGGAAGGTCGATCTATACGAGTGAATGTAGCTAAGTCTAGGTCAACTGAAGGTCAAAGCTATTGATCATCAATGGATAATAACCTACAGGAGTGATTTCTAAGAGCCACGCGCTTGTGTAGGGTTTACTAAATATGTCCTAGTGAAGGTGGCATTGCATCTCGTTTGGACATGGGAAATTCAACATCCTTCCTCTGTCTTTCTCATTGCAATCATGCTGTATGGAAATCTTTGATATCTACCCAATTAGATCATATTTGCTATGGCTTTATGCAGTTACTGTTTCATAATATATTCAAAAATTTAGTCACGGAGAACATTTCTTTTGTGAGGAGAGTTTTTTTGTTTTTATTGATCTCAGAAAAGTTGTCCTTGTTACTTTATACAATCAGTCTCATTCTGGTAAATCCTGATCAATTCCGGAACATAAGTACTGTTGAGTTTAGCTTCTGGTTAGTTGATGCGGCTATATGATTGCCTTACAATTATTTTGCGAGCACTTTGGGCACACACTGCTTATGACTAATTTGCTCTCTTTAGAGGCATTTTGAGTTTGCCTTTGATGACTGGGAAGTAGAGCTGAAGAGTAGATTATGTTATTGGCAATTGTCTTTTTTATGATTGATTGAGCACACTAATACCAATCTGATACAGAGTTTTGTAGTGTTGCATATAGAATTTAGTATCTACCACAATTTAGTCCTTTCTATTTATCTTTTTTCTTTTTCCCCGACTTTGCTTTCAAGATACAAATCTGTATATAAGATTGAACCCAAACAAACTCAATTCCTGACCCTACATTGGTTGAAATGGCTTTGGAAATTTTAGATTTTATCTATATCTCTCAGTCTTTCTTACATTCGTTACTGCAGTGTATTGATCTGAAATAAGACAAAATATAAGATAGATGAGTTTTGTGAGTAATGACAACCTGAACATAGCACTGAAATCAGACCACTCATTTATTGGAAGAACTTCCATTCTGAAAATGGTTTTTTCCCTTGTAATGACAATGCTGTTACAAAACGCGTAGAACATTATGCAATGTTACCTGAAATACAGAGGTTGCAAAGGTTTATAACTGTTTATTCGAAATCATTTAAATATCAAAACAAGGTTATATATTTATGTATTCTGTGTTGCCAGCGGATGCGTCCCTGGCCCTAAGAAACCTGTCCTTGTGGATGTGCATCCTAGAGAGATGTCTCCACATCCAGGAGACACATCTGTGTCTCCTCATCCCAGGGAACATGTTCCACATCCCATGTGTGGGAAGGTGCGCTGACTAAGGATGGCTTAGGCCTGTACGGAGATTGGCAAAGCCACCTTTCTCCAGTCCTTTGGGGCTCTGGACAAGAATAATTTTAAGGATGGAAATTTATTCCAAAATGTAGAAACCATGGCCAATCTTACTAGTCTTTAGTATTCAAACTATAAAATGTTTGGGGATATTTTTGTAAAAGTATTCAAATTTCTAAGGAGTTTATGTAGTTTCTATAAAATTTGGGCTATTTTTAAGGTTAAATAATTTTATTCTATAGAATTTGGGTGAATCACTTATAGAAAAAATGGAAATTTGCGAATCTTTTTTTGGAAAAAGCATGGAAAATTAGCCCATGAGCGAAATTTAGCCCTTAAAATTTTCCCTGGCTCTGGGACGTCTCAGGTTCAAGTCCAGTGCTGGCGGATGGACTCCTTGCACTAGCTAGGAGTTTTTCAGTGAGATGGTTGGATTCCAATGCAGTAGGAGGAGCTTGGATTTGTTGGAAGGTATGGCTCCCCAACTGGCCGCTGGCAGGTCATTGATGACTGCCCAAAGAACTTAGACCAAAGCAATTGTGGAGGTCAAACCTCTGAATGAAAAAAAAAGACCATTGCTATCCCTTCGAAACCATATGAAACTATGATTAATACAATCTAATCTCATAACTAGTATTCTTATTTATAAGGTCTGATCTGCGTTTTCAACGTCCAATGATTTGATTTAATATCTGATATTCTCATTTTCAAGATCCCATCTGTTCTCCATGTCCAGTGATTTGGTTAGACATCCAAATTGCACTTAACACCCCATGTGATCTATTACTTGCATTTGTCTGGTAAGTTATCATAAGAATCCGGGCTGCATATTTCATATCCAACACGCAGATTTCATGCCTAACATGCTGACATAGAGATTTAGTTTATTTATTTAATGTCTACTTGTAAAAAGGTTGGCTTTGTGTTTTCTAGAGATTGAGTTTATTTATTTAATGTCTACTGTTAAAAAGGTTGGCTTTGTGTTTTCTATTGGCTCGGAAACCTACAAGAAGGATCAACCCATGTGTCTATTGCCATATGCCAAAATATAGATTATATAGATTGTAAGCCTACTGCAAGATTCAGGACGTGCCAAAATATAAACTGTAATCCTACTAACTTTTGTCGAGATTTTTACTTCCTACAACTGTGTAACCTTCTCCTAAGTTTTGGCAGAGCCATATATTGTTGTTCAAAGATATAAAATTTGGTTGTATAACTCATATATTGTTGTTCAAAGATATAAAATTTGGTTGTATAACTCATATATTTTTACTTCCTCCAACTATGTAACCTTCTCCTAAGTTTTGGCAGAGCCATATATTGTTGTTCAAAGATATAAAATTTGGTTGTATAACTTATATATTGTTGTTCAAAGATATAAAATTTGGTTGTATAACTCATATATTGTTGTTCAAAGATATAAAATTTGGTTGTATAATTCATATATGGTTGTTCAAAGATATAAAATTTGGTTTTATAACTCAGAACATGGGTTTTCATGTTATAAATGTTCAGTGGTTTATAATAATAATAATATTCTACTTTTAAGGTTACAAGACATTAAATTGGTGTATGAGATTCTTTTGTTTGTGAGACAAGAAACCTCCTTTGCACAACGATTTGACTGCTAAAGTCTATGCCCACCTTCCACTCCCATGCATCATGATACTCCTTGATTTCAAAGAAAGGATTTCTGCCATTAAACCCACACTTGTACCTGTATCGTAAACCTTAACTACTTAAACATGTATTCATATAAATAACTAAGTGTAGACATGCACATATACACATAAATATCTAGTATTTTCATTTTTAAGGTTTACGTTGCCTCTTCATACCCAACTGTTTGATTTAAGCTATGATTTGCATTTTCCACGTTCTATGATTCATTACACGAACCTGTCCAAGAAATTATTATCAGAATCTGCCTTACATATTTTGTGTTGGATGTTTATATTTTAATGTCTAATCTATCTATTGTGTCTTTTTATTTTTGCATACAACCTATTACAAATTAACATGTATGTCTAATTCCAATATAAAAATTGGATATATGTATTTTTGTACATACACCCTATTACAGAATAACATGTATGTCTAATTCCAATGAATATATAAAAATTGGATATTTGTTTTTTAATCGCATTTCATAGTAACATGTATATTTAGTGCCAAAATATAAATTAAATTGCTACTTACATGATTCATTATTACCAAAATATACATGGTACATCTTCATTATTACCAAAATATACATTGTACATCCATTTTATTTTTTTTAAGATTTCACTTTACATTCCTCTGGACATAGCCGTATACATTCATGTGGGTTTCAACATAGCCATATTGTTTAAGTGTTACCTTTAAATATTATAAAGTTTGATTTCACTGTGTAATGCTCAATATAGTAAAATCAATTCTTATAAATTAAGCAAGCATTTTGTATACTTTTAGATAAAGTAAAAGTAGATATCATTTTCATTTTTCATTATATTATCAATACGAGGAACAAGTTACAGAGTCATACATAAAAGTTAAAGAGATCAAGTATCTTATAGTGTAGGTGGATGAAAAACCCTTTAAGTTCTTGTTATCAACTGCGGTTAAGCCATAATTAGTAATCACAATGTAGGTGGACGAAAAACCCTTTAAGTTCTTGCTATCAACTGCGGTTAAGCCATAATTAGTAACCACAACCATGTGTGGGGATGTGTGGGGATGACTCTCCTACCAACCAACATCCCAGCCATTGCCATTGAGAACCCTCTAAGCCGTTAATCCTTTTATATCAAGATTGCCCCAACAAAAAATATTTTACTCTCTTCAACCCTCCAACATCCCAGCCATTGCCATTGAGAACCCTCTAAGCCGTTAATCCTTTTATATCAAGATTGCTCCAACAAAAGATATTTTACTCTCTTCAACCCTCTAAACATTCAATCAATTATCTATGTCAACTTTTAATATTTTTATATCAAGATTGCCCCCAACAAAAGAAAAGATATTTAAATCCTTTCTCCACATTCATTAAGTAGCTTCATTTATGCAAAAAAAAATAAAAAATAAAAAAATAAATAAAATAAAATAAGGTTATACTTTTCATTCAAGTCATTAACTTTTATTCATATAGTTTTAAACATTTTCTTTGTTTAGTTTTTCACCAAACTTTTTTTTTTTTTTCAATTTTTTTCTTTTATATTAAATTATTTAGTTATTTATCATATTACTTATTACTTTATTTAGTATAACTTATTGTTATTTCTAACATCATTTATTTATTTTCCTTATATAATATTTATTACTTATTATTAAATTAATCAATTAATATAGGGCATTACATATGGTTTATATCACAAGTTTTTATATTTAAAGTTTTTAATCACAATGGAACATGATTTAAAAATTAAGGTTTTCACAGTGAGCCCTAAAATTGATGAACCCTATTTACTTAAAAATGTATTTAAACACTCATGAGCACACATAGTGTGAAGTAATATAACTCAAATAAGAATTTTCGCAGAAAGTAGTTTGAGATGTTTCTATTTTTGTAAAATAGTTCTATTTTCAAAAAGTAATGTTATTTTGTAATTCATTTTGATAAAAAAATGAAAAGTCTTATATTTAGTAATTGAATCTAAAAGTGTATTTCATGTATGCATGACTTAGATTAGCAATAATCTTAAAAATGGATTAGGGTTTTTGTCTTGGATAAAAGTATAAAGATAGGTCAAGATAGAGAGTTCATACACACATGAATAAT
Organism: Picea engelmannii; assembly: GCA_009831015.1. Lineage (NCBI taxonomy): Eukaryota > Viridiplantae > Streptophyta > Pinopsida > Pinales > Pinaceae > Picea > Picea engelmannii. Next base: position 6,903 of record WSFP011408056.1, read on the forward strand.
TGAGTAGGTTGAGTGATTAAGAGAAAAAGAGAGTAGGGATCCAGGTATAAGCAAATTTGGGCAACAAACAGTTTCAAACAGTCGTACAAATAGGGTTGTAAAATCACACAGACATGTATAATTTGTACAATTCGTATAGCTAGGCTGTATAGTCATATAGTAGAATGTACTTTCTCAATAAGTCGTTTTGCTAAGTTTAGGATGTTTTCGTTAATCGTGCAAATGTTGTTCTTTTTAGTAGCTTGTGAAGGTTTCCTTGTAAGTTTTTTTGAAGGAATGAAACATTGATTTGAAGGACCAATTATATATGTATGTGTGAAACTATTTTATGCTTTCCTGATTGAGATTTAAAGGACCAATTATATATGTATGTGTGAAACTATTTTATGCTTTCCTGATTGAGATTTAAAGGGATTTACAATAGTAAATTAATTAATATAAAGAAGGACGAATAGTTAGAGGGTTTCTAAGTTTTATTTTCAAAGTTGGGAGTTTGTGTGGTAGAGCTCAGAGATGGCATCAACTAGCCATAGGTTTGAGGACATTTTGGATGGTGCCTCAATTTTCTTATCATGGAAAGTGAGGGTTACACTTTTACTAGAAGAGAATGATCTATGGGATATTGTCAAGAACGTTGTGATTTTGTCTACAGATCCATTGCAGTTGGCAACTCACAACAAGAGGAAAGTGAAGGCCAAACGAATAATCTTGGATGCCATAAATGATCATTTGATTTCTTATATATCTGAGAAGAAGACATCGAATGAGATGTTTGATTCCTTGGTAAGTCTCTACCAAAGTGAGAACATAAGCATGAAGATAATATTGTGGAACAAACTCAGATCCATAGAGACGAACAGATCACACACAATCACCAATTATCTTATGAAGGTCACATAGGTTTATCATCAATTGGCAATAGTTGGGGAGAAGGTTGTACATGCAGAGCTAGTGAACATGGCACTGAATGGATTTCTAGTGTTACGGAAACCATTTGTCAAAGGTATTTGCGCTTGGGAAAACTTTCCTGACTTTCAGTGGCTTTGGCATCATTGTATCAAGGAGGAAACTAGGATGGAGTCAAGGGCCAATAAAAGGGGTGGTGATGAGAACCTTTCTTTATTTGGTCAGTCAAATAAGGACAAAGGTAAAGGACCCAACAAGGGTAAGAGAAAGAGTGAGGAGTCAACCTCACAACCGAGAAATAATGACTTGACTAAAATCAAGTGCTTCGTTTGTCATAAGCATGATCATTATGCATCATAGTGTCCATAGAAGAAGAAGGGTAAAGGGAAGCATCGACAAAAGTAGGCAGCAACGTCTGTAGAAAATCAAATGAATGAGTTTGTTGCTAAGTTCGAGAAGGATTTTTCATTGGTATCTTTCCTTTCTACCAGTGTGATTCCGATGAATGCATGGTATTTAGATAATGGAGCATATTGAAACATGACATCGACTTGGTAGTTATTTTCTAGTCTTAAGAACCGTGACCAAAGAGTACAAGTTGAGCTTGGTGATGATGCCAAGTACCCAACAACAAGAGTTGATACTATTCTCTTCCAACGCGAGTCAGGTACATCTTTAGATTTTGACGATGTCTTGTTTGTACCAAGTCTCAGGAAGAACTTGCTTTCAGTTTCAGTTATGGAGGATAAAGGCTTTGTAGTGGAGTTCAAGAATGAGTAAGTCCTCACCAGATCGAAGGAATCTAGCCCAAATATAGCGTAGGTAATAGGGGTTAGAGAAGGTAATTTGTACAGGCTGGAGGGTGAACCTGTTTAAGCCTTGGTGCATAATAGTGACAGTTTGTGCAAGTTTTGGCAAGAGGATGGAGCTTTTGTATCATATGGAATTGCCCATTCCAAGGGAGATAGTTACGAGTCTTTTAAAGTTCAGTATTGAGTAGCATGGTGTATGTAGAGGGTGCATGCTTGGAAAGCATGCCAAGGCTACTTTCCCAAACAACAAACATAGGTCTAAGGGGATTCTAGATCTAGCATATTCAAATGTTTGTGGAACGATGTTAGTAACATGAATAACATGAAGCATGTATTATGTTTCCTTTATTGATGATTTCGCTTGCAAGACTTGGATCTACTTTTTAAAGACCAAGGATGAGGTCTTTAGTAGGTTTCAAGAGTTCAAATCTCTAGTTGAAAACTAGACATGGAAGAAGATCAAAGCCTAGAGATTAGACAATGGGGGAGAGCATACCTCCAAGGATTTTGAGGTTTTTTGAAGGAGACATGAGTCAAAAGGGAGATGATAGTTTAATACAACCCACAATAGAATGGAGTTGCAAAGTGGAAGAATCAATCCATCATGGGGGATGCTAAAGCCATGATTCATGACTAGGGCTCGCCAAAGTTTCTTTAGGAAGAGGCATGCAACACACCATTGTACATCCATAAATGGTTTTTCATAGGATCTTGGTGGACAAGAGACCATAGAAGGCATTCACTAGTGTGTTCAACTAGAGGTGAATCGATTTTTCATCTTTTGTTTGTCCAGTTTATATCCATGTATCAGTAGAGAAGATGGCCAAGTTGGATCCCTTCAACATGAAGGATTTATTACTGGGTTACAATGAGATTTCAAAGGCTTACAAGGTCTATATTCCAAAGAAGAGGAAGACAATAGTAAGAAGTGATGTAAAGTTCGAGGAAGACTTTGCATCGAGGAAGTCTCATAAGCCTATTCTAGTGACAGAGGATGAGGAGTAGGAAGCTTCAAAGGTTGAGCTAGCACCACCAATGATTTCTAGAGCATATAACAACCTTTAGGTGAAGAGGGGGAGACAATATCCCCTTCCACTTTTGTTAAGAGACCTCAATGGTTAACTCAGACATTGAGGGATGTTCAAGAACATGTTGAGACTCATAGGAGTATATTTAGAGAGAGTAGATCCCCGAAGAAATTTCCATACTATATCGCATTGATGAGTAGCATTCAAGATTTTGATCCTTTTAGTTTTCATGAGGTAGTAGACTAACATGTATGGTAGTATGCCATGGTTGAGGAGTACACCTCCATCATGAGGAATGATGTTTGGGATAGAGTGTCAAGACCAAAGGGGAAGTGAGTTGTGAGTTCCAGGTGGCTCTACAAGACCAAGCATGTTGCAGATGGCAACATTGAGAAGTTCAAAGCGAAGTTTGTGGCGAGAGTGTTCTCTGAGAGAGGGAGTGGACTATGAGGAGACTTTTTCTCTAGTCGTTGGGTACACTTCCATTAGAGTAGTTATTTCCTTGGTTTCATTTATGGGATGGATGATACATCATATGATGCAAAGGCAAATTTCATTGATAGGATCATTAAGGAGAAATATACATAGAGCAACATGAGGGCTTTGAGGTAAGTGGGAAGGAGTCCCATGTGTGCAAGCTTAAGAAAGCCTTGTATGCACTCAAGCAGGCACCTAGAACATGGTATCCTAGGATTGATGAATATATGCATAGTATGGGCTTCACAAAAAACGAACCAAATTCTAACTTATAGTACATATTTGTTGAGACTAATTTGCTCATTTTGGTGTTGTATGTAGATGACTCATTTTTTATAGGTGTAGAAAAACTCATTGCAGGGTGAAAAGTAGACATGGTAGATGGGTTTGAGATGAAGGACATCGACATGATGCATTACTTCTTGGGATTGAAGGTTTCGTAGAGATCGCAATATTTTCCTTGGGTAGTGTAAGTATGCAGTGCAAATCCTTGAGAGGTTTTAGATGGAGCACTGCGAACCTATGTCGACACCCATAATCATTGATTTGAAGAAGGTGATGACCTTCATATTGAGATTTGGTGGGTCCCACATTGTACAGGCATGAGATAGTTTCTTTGATGGATTTGGTTAACACCAGGCCAAATATATGTTTTGCAATGAACACCTTGAGTCAATTCATGGTGGAGCTAAAGCATGAGCATTGGGTAGCAACAAAACATGTGCTCAAATATTTGAGGGGCATAGTGGAGTATGGTCTGAGATATCCTGGAAGTGGTGAATGAAGTTGCAGGGGTATTCAAACTCATATTGGGAAGGTAGTGCAACAGATAAAAAGAGTACCTTAGGGTGCTACTTTAGCTTGGGATGATCGATAATATCCTGGTTTAGTAGAAAACAAACTTTTGTAGCACTTAGCTCAACAGAGGCAAAGTACATGGCGATGAGTACTACTAGTTGTGAGGCCATTTGTCTTTGCAAGTTACTTGCAGGATTGTCTAATCAAGATTTGGATCCCACAATCATTTACTGTGATAATAAGAGTTGTATGAAACTCTATAAGAATCCATTATTTCATCACAAGTCGAAGCATATAGAGATTATATATCACTTCATGCGAAACATGGTTCAGAAGAGAGTTATGAAACTCCAATATATTCCCATGGATCAACAGGTAGATGATATTCTGACCAAGCCCTTGACAAAATGGAAGTTTGAGGCATTTAGAGACATAATTGGATTGGTGCATAATTCTTTCCTCGCTAAGAGGGAGTGTTTAGAAATATAGTGCAGATAGAAACCTTAACACAGGTTCAGTGTGAAGATGTGAGAAGTAGTTTGTGATATTTCTATTTTTGAAAAGTAATTCTATTTTGTAATTCACTTTAGTAAAAAAATGAAAAGTCTTATATTTAGCAATTGAGTCTAAAAAGTGCATTTCATGCATGCCCTACTTATACTAGGAATAATTTTAAAATTAGATAAGGGTTTTGGTTTCAGCTAAAAGCATAAAGACATGTCAAGATAGAGAGTTCATACACATGAATAGTTGAGTAGAGAGAGAGAGAGAGAGAGAGAGAGAGATTTTTAGGCAAAGGGGAATCCATGCAATAGGAAGTTCAGTGTAGGTTGCAGTACAGGTCTTTATAGTCTATATGGACATGATGTACAATTATCAATACCGTTTCTATAGCCATGCCATACAATGGTACATATTGTACTTTCTCAACATAATGTTCCACTTAGTTTAGGGTGGTTTCATTAACCATGCAACCACTTTTTTTGCAGCGTCTGGAGGTTTCCTTGTAAGTTTTTTCGAAGGAATGAAATGTTGATTTGAAGGAGTAATTACCTATGTATGTGTGAAACTATTTTATGATTTCGCTATTTAATTTACAACTATTGTGTGATTAATGCTATGTTATGAAATTTAATTTTAGTATTGATTAAATTGATCAATCTACTTGTTTAATTGAGATCATAAGGACTTTAGTCACCTATGACAGGCCAAGGATGGCATAAAAGATAACTCCACACTTGATGCTTATTGCATTAAGATTAATGGTGAATAAATATAAAGCAAACAAATGATGGTCTTCCATAACCGAAGACATTTTCTATCACCTACGACTCTTCATATGTACATTACTGTTACAAAATGCAATCCCAAGGATTACATGTCCAACATTCCCCCTCTTAATCCAGAGGGGTGTGTGTGAGTCCAAGTTGTTAGAAAAAAAAATCACAGAGCAACAAAATAATACAAATGTGGAAATAAAACACAAAAGATACATATAAAATCGAGACACAGATATACGTGGTTCACCTAGTATGAGATACATCCACCAGAGAAATTGCCAGATCCTTCCTTTATTATTATCCAACAAATGAAGGGATACAACCTACAACACACCCGCTGTAACTTCCTCTTCTTTCTCTCACAGTATCCTCACTTAGAATACAATATTCACAATGATACATAGCCGCAATACATTTTCCTCATAAAAAGTGGGTTGCCTTCTAGGGAAAAAAACCTAACATAACTTCTACCGTCAGATCTGCAACCTTATAATGAACAGTCCAGATTTATAATGAAATTACAATATACATTTACAAGACAATTTTTCCATCCCCCCAGACCCCGCAGAGGGGGTAACCCCCTTCTGCACTCCCCCGTGTGGAGGAGTGTACATTCTTCCGGGGTGTAAAGAATTCATGGAGTATAAACACGGCTGAAAACAAAGACCTTTGAATCAAGAAGATAATCAGGCTCCACAACCAAAACAAACATCATCCCGAACTTCTCATAATTTTCTCTTCCAAGCGCTTTGGTGAAGATGTATGCAATTTGCTCATTTGTGGAACAATGTCTTAAGTGAATAGTCTTGGCCTCTACATGATATCAAATCAGGTGATACTTTGTGCTGATGTGCTTAGTTCGATCATGGAATCTAGGATTATTGGCCAACTTGATTGCAAAAGTATTGTCAATTAGAAGAGGAGTAGAATTCACTTGTTTCTCTTGCAAATCTTCAAGTATTTTTTTGAGCCACACAATTTCCTTCGTCACTTCTACAACTGCCACATATTCTGCCTTGGTTGTGGAATCTGCTAGAACTGATTGTTTTCGTGATCTCCAGGAGATAGATGCTAATCCAAGAGTCATGAGACAACCTGAAGTTGATACTCTAGTTTCTTTATTCCCAACAAAGTCTAAATCATAATATCCGATTAGGTTGAAGTCATCCACCTTAGAGTACTTGAGTCCCTTTCAAGTATTTTAGAAGTCTTTTTGTAGCATACTAATGTCCTTCACAAGGATTTTGCATGAACTTGGAAAGAATCCCAACAAAAAATGAAACGTCTGGTCTATTGGTAGCAAGATAGATAAGACTTTCAAAAGCTGTCTATACTTGGTTGCATCGTCAAATTCATTTCCTTCTTTTGATGTGAGTTTCAAATTTTGTTTCATTGGAGTAGAAACATGATTGCACTCAACCATGCCAAACTTGTTCAATAGTTCTCCATTGTACTTCTTCTGGGAGATGAATATGTACCTTTGATTTTGAATCACTTCAATACCCAAATAGTAGTGAAGATGTTCCAAATCTGTCATCTTGAAGCCTTTCTTCAACTCTTTCTTTATGGATGGAATGTAGCTCTCATTGTTCCCTATTATAAACATATCATCTACATATATGACAAGATATACAACAATTTTTCCAATTTTCTTGACAAACAAAGTTGCATCGTCAATATTGAAATGCTTGAAATTCAATTTTAGAAGATGCTCAGTTAACTTTTCATACCATACTATCGGTGCTTGTTGTTAAAGTTTAAGCTATTATTAGGTTACTTTCAATTTACTAGATAACAATAGCATAGACAGGATCACTGAGAGAAACACAATCACAAGAGTACACAAGCATTTATCCTGGGAAACCCTCAAGGGGAAGAAAACCCAACAAAACTTCCTTAATATAGATAGCCAATATAATGCCAAGATAATGAACCAGACAACAGAGAATATCCAACACTAAGCAACACGCCTCTCTCTCTTCCTTCTTCCAGCAACCGACAACTGCAACTTCATTCAAAACTTGTGCACTAGATGAGTGAGCTGAGTGTGTATCTAAATGAGGCGCCGACCTCTCTTATTTATACAATTCAGGCACGTGTGGAAGTGTCTCTTCACTGGTAGGGCCGACTTCTTCATCTGGGTGGTTATAACCACCTTTAATATATTCTAGAGACTCTTTAATATATTCTGGGGCCGACTTCTTATTTAGCCTATTACAATAAGGGTTTGACCAATCCGCAAAAGGGGATTTGGTCATTTACAATACCCGACATGATCAATCCACAAAAGGGGATTGATATAATCAATAATAAATATATTTTATCTTTATCCACAAAAGGGGATACGAATATTCTTTGCAGTTACACAATATTTTAACACTTGTTTCAAACCATATAAGGATTTGATGAGCTTTCATACCTTATGTTCTTGTCCCTTCACAACAAAACCTTCTGGTTGAGACTTGAACACATTATCTTTCAAGTCTTCATCCAAGAAAACAATCTTCACATCCATTTGATGAATTTTCCATCCATTTTGTGCTACCATAGAAAATAGAGTGCAGATGGTAGCCCATTTTGCTGTGGGAGAAAAAGTCTCCTCATAATCAACACCTTCTTCTTGTGCAAATACTTTTTCCATGAACCTTGTTTTGTGCTTGTCAAGTGATCCATCTAATTTGTACTTGTTCTTGAATACCCACTTGCAGTTGATTGGTTTGGTTCCATATGGAGGATCCACCAACCTCCATGTCCCATTCTTGATGAGAGAATCATATTCCTTATGCGTGGCTTCTTTCCATTTATCATGAGAAGTGGCTTCTTTAAAGGAAGTCGATTTATGGTTAGTAGATAAATTCAACTCACAATCATATGAAACATCCATGTCATCTACATCACTTGAGTTTGAATTATCTACATTACCTCCATCTTGTTTTGAGGGCATTGTGGTTACTTTCTTTCCGACCTCATTAGGATGAACACTTTCAAGTGTTTTTGTGAGACATTTTGGTGGACCTTTCTGAGATGGTCCAGGTTGCTGAACTGATTGAGATGGTGCTGAGTTCTCATTAGGCCTCTGCTTTTCAATCCTCTCGATCACATCATCTAACTGAACCTCAGGTTTTGATGAAGCGACATGAACTTCTTCATGTGGGGAAGATGGTGCTTCAAAAGGAGATTTCAAAGATTGACCCAAGATAGGTACCCCCCTTCAAGATGTGGAATCTCATCATCCAATTCATGATATATCTTTACACAAATGAATCTATCTAGATGATCAAGATGCCTCTCAACAATTTCGTCTTTCTTGGAGGATTCAAGCAAGATTACATCTCTGGAAAGGATGAATTTATTGTTTGTCTCATCGTAAAGATGATATCCCTTGGTGGTATTTGAGTACCCCAAGAAGATGCACTTCCGACTCCTTACATCAAGATTGCTTCTTTGCTCCTTAGGAATCAAGGCATAGCAGGTGGAACCAAATATCCTGAGATGCCTCACAAGAGGAATGTGGCCATGCCATATTTCATATGGAGTCTTGTTTTTAAGAGCATGATATGGACACATGTTTTTGACATAAACCGTACATAGAACTGCATCAACCCAAAACATCAATTTAACATTCTTGAAAAATATCATGGAACAAACCATATTTAGGAGTGTCATGTTCATTAATTCAACCACACTGTTCTATTAGGGATTGTATGGAACTATGGTTTGATGTTTGATCCCATGTTGCTGAAGGTAGATTTCAAATTCATTAGATGTATATTATCTTCCGTTATCAGTGCAAAGAGATCCAATATGAGTTTGAGCTTCATTTTGAATCCATACATGAAATTTTTTAAATGTTTCAAAATCTTGTGATTTATCTTTCAACAAGTAGACCCAACACATCTTGGTGTAATCATCAACAAAATTCATGATATATTTGTTTCCATTTGCAGAAGGAACAATCATAGGGCTACACAAATCATAATGAATGAGTTCAATTTTTCTACACGCTCTAGAAGTAGAATCATGAAAGGGTTGTTTGTTGTGTTTTCCAAGGATACAAGTATCACATTGCTTCAATTTCCTAGGAATAATATGCAGACCAAAAGCAACATTTTTTTCTCAACAAACGAAAAATTTCATAATTAATATGGCCAAATATAGCATGCCACAAAAGACTAGATGGCATTATACTTGAGTCATGGAGAGAGAGGTATGCAACAATTTGTGTATGGGAAACTATTCCTTTCAACTTCAACAATTTTTCATCTTCCATTCAGGTCACGACAACCATGTTGTATGGATACTTCCTTATTTCAACTTTGCCATCGAACATATGAACAAAGTGGCCTTACTGTCTAATGTGCACAATGGACAACAAGTTTCTTTGCATATTAGGAAGATAGAGTACATTGTGAAGAAGAAAATCCGTGAGTCCAGACAACTTAAGCCTGATGGTGCCCATTCCCGAAGGCTTGAGACTTGATCTATCTGCAAAGTACACTATGCCATCTATATTGTCATCGAAGTCTTGGAAATTTCATGTGGGAGTTTACACTTATGTCAAGAATCCATGCATCTCCCCAAGAAGAAAATGAAGTATTAAACAAATCTTCAGTTACTCTTATATTTCAATGGGAAACAACATAATGAACATGTACTTTACCTTTCAACAGGTCTTAGGTTCTATCTCTTTCTTCTTCTTCTTTGATCTTCTCCCATGGAAATATGCAATCAGTGGCTTCATGTGACCTATTCCTTATGCAATGGGTACAATGAAGATTAGATTTATAGGGATGATGCCAACCCCCCCTCCCTCTGAGCCACGTCCTTTCTTTTATGAATGGAATGAAGCAAAATATCTTCTTGAATCTAGTCGGTACAGGTAGAATCTATAATTGCTTCAATTAGGGTTTGTACTACAAAATATGGTCAAAAGATGAAAGGAAGGTTACAAACTACAAAGCCAATACGTGCCCATTCACTGGTAATATCTCAATAGGGAGTTGATGATGATGTTCTCCATCTCGAATACCAAGGAATTCCAGTTATCTTGAATATCTCTTTTAACACCACCATCCTCCAATGCGTTTGAAAACCGATAGAAACATATCAAAATTAAGAAACCCAAACAAAAATATGAGGCAATAATAAATCCACAAGCACACATAGGGAGACTAAAAACTAATGCAAAAGGATTCAAAGGAAAATGGCATTCTCTGTTCAAACGTTTCCAATCTTCCAACACCATCATAGGCCAACAAAATAGATATCCAACAAACTACAAACTTAAAGCGTCGTTGCATGCCATCATTAAACTTGTTCATGCAGTCGATCAAGATGAAGAAAAACATGCAACATTTTGGCATGATACTATCAAAGCTGCATGGAGGAAGTGGGACTAGCGAAAATGGTGAACAATTACGCTAACTTGGTTACATAGAATTAGGGTTTCGTTAGGGTTTTGGTAGAATGTTGCATGAGACAAGTGCTACATGAGTGCAATCACATGAATTGTGGAGAATCATCTAGATATTGTTGCCAGAGACAATGTGCAAGCTAGTTGGTGAGAGGTAAATTGGTGAGGTGGATTGAGAATCGAGCAAAGAGAGGGTAGAGGGACTAGAATGTAGAGGTACTAGAAGGCACAAAGACAAACATTTCATTCTATGGAAATGAAACTCCCAGGGAAAATATTCATGGAGTAAACCACAACTCTAATACCATTGACATGCCAAGGATGGAAAAAAACATAGCTCTATACTTGATACTTATTTCATTAAGATGAATGGTGAATAAATACAAAGCAAATGACCGATAGCATTCCATAACCGAAGATGTTTGCTTTGTATTATTCACCATTCATCTTAATGCAATAAGCATCAAGTGTGGAGTTATATTTTCTGCCATCCTTGACATGTCAGTGGTATAAGAGTTGTGGTTTAACTCCATGAATCTCTGCCCTAGGTGTTTAACTCAACACGTCCAACAATCTAAGCTTGGAATTTTTACGCATAGTTATGTGCATATACATACAAATGCAATATGCATGAATATGGATGCATAAATAAAGAAAAAATAACCAATACAAATAGCCACTTGCATTAATTAGAGATGATGTGGGTTTAAACACTAAATTAATAAATTAAAGGATTCTAATGCTTAAGAAAATACATTGACAAAGATAACAAAAATGCATCAATTGATTTGATGTATTTTTGGTCACATATGTGATTCCATTTGGGCCCTTCTCTAATCAATTTGAGCACTTTTGGTGTAGCGTTGTATTCATTTCAACCCCAAACGATTCTTCTTGCGGTTAGAGATTCTTTTTTGGGACCATTAGTGCCCTTATTTTTTGTGGATGAAATTTTTGATTGGTCAACCTCTTCCCCTATTTATTGCTTACACCTTGCAAACAATGACTTTATCATGTTATTCCCAACCCTATTTGTCATGGATTCACTACCTTCTCACAACATTGCATAGAAAAACACCCTTTTCCCTCTATATTCTTGTGGTTTGCTCCCCAACGCTTGTTCTTAAGGGAAAACAAAAATATGATGCAAAATTATTAACAAATCTCCCTAGATTTGTGGATTGACATTTTTTCTCTTTTTAATAGTGAAATGGTATAAATATGTTTCTCCTCGCACTTTTTGATGTCTAAATTTTTTTTTGCATGGTATTTAGCTTCTAGGTTTTCTATTTTCTTTACACATGTTATTGGATCATGCTTGGGTCTTTCATATCCACTGGCCTCTTTCAAGGAGGCACTGTGTTAGGAAACAAACACCTAAATAACTTGAAAATAGAAAGAGAAGTAACTCCACGCCTTGAGAATTAGATAGAAGAATGAAATATAAGCACCTTTGAGGGGTCAACCTCCCTTTAGAATAGAAAAAATGAACAAGATGAGATGATTCTAAAAACTAGGTCTCCTTGTAATATATAGGAAATAAATGGTACGATTACAATTAAAGGTATAGCCGACAACATTAATATAACAACATAAATGTAATAACTCAATATCCAAGGTTTTATCTAGGTCTTAACATGAGGCTTTATTCTTAACATGGGGTTGTGTCTAAGTATTAAAATGCCCCTCCCCTTCAAACAAGTGTTGCGCTCAACACTTGATTAATTGTGAATGTTTCCACATGAAGAACTCATCTACCCATGCCACCTCTTCTACTGGTAGGTTCTTCCACTTAATGAGGTACTTGGTAATTGCTTGATTTCCCATCTGCTTAATCCTTTCCATCTACTATCAGAGATGATTCTGGATATGTTCACTTAGTTTCACATATCCTGAGGCAGTGTCATAGTTCTCGAGGAAGTACACATATTATGAGGCATTGGTCACATCCTCCGAGGCATATTTGAGCTATTATTGCATACATGGACAACCTCTACACATGCCACGGTGGATATTCTAAAGAACCCTTCTTATTTCCTCACTTTTGGAGGTTTCTTTCACATGATTTGAGGGCCAACCCACATGTGTGGGGTTTATGATAGCCATGTGGGTATTTTTGGTGATGATTTGACTTGGAGATGCATCTTCCTTTCCTCGTGGAGCATCTTTGCTTGACTTGAGGGCTTGGTCATACCTTGGAGATTCCTTTTGAGAATTCCTTGAGAACATTATGAGAAGTCCATCCACTTTTGAGGTCCTTCTCCACATTTTCATGAGGCAATTCCACTTGGAAGAGAGGAATGCTGGATATTTTCTTACTTGGGAGGTTACTTCACCATGTTTTGAGGCCTCCACATCACTTTTTTCTTGGAATGTTGGGATGGGAGAGAAAATCAGCCCCATTCTTTATGGGATCTTCCTCTCTCATAAGGGTTTTATGTACATGTGGAATCATTTAATTATGTATTGGCTTAGTCTCCTTCTTTGTGTGGATGGAAACTCTCCTTTGTTAGTCTCCTAGGATACTTTTAGGGAAAATAATTAATAAAGAATGAGAAGGATGTAGAAGCCTCCTCTATAAACAGAGGCTTCCTTCTCATTCCAAATCATTGTGAATTGTTGGATCATTTTGTTGATATTATGGTAGCCGTGAAAGGTATTAACCTCTACGTGTAACATTTGATGAGTCTAGAATATTCTGGGAAGCAAGAGAAACCCTAGAAGGTTAGGAAATAACCTTAGAAGACAAGTCGGCTCAAGCTAATAATTTATATTAAATTATTATCCTCCATAAGTAGAAGTCGACCTAGTTAGGTCACTTGGAAGACTATAAATAAGATGGCGCTAGAGCTCATTTGTCACTCACTCACTCTCACAACTGCATAAGGACAAGTGGTGCACATGACTAGAGGAGAGCTACAACTGCTACAATAGTGACTTGGTATTTGGTTATGGTTTGGACTTTCTGCTTGGTTATGGTTTGGACTCTCTACTTGGTATGCTAGCTCTAGAGAGAGGTACACTACCTTGGTTGGCTATTGGTTCTAGAGTTTGCTTCCGGAATTATTTTGTCTTTCAAGGTTAAGGTGCTCGAGGGTGGCCTTTGTGCCTATGGTTGGGTGACAATATTGAGATATTGTCTATGGTGAAAATGAACACACCTTTTATTCTAACAGGTTATGGGCCCACACTATCTTTGGATAGTCTAACCACTGGAAGGTAGATTGGGAGGATTTGGTCAGTTGCAATTGCAGTCAGTTTTGTTGTAGAAACTAAACCCTAACCCTCGTGTTAAGGAACCTTAAGTGAAGCGCTTGACCTAATTTCTAGATAACCTTGTGCACCCTATCCTAGTGCACTTCTTGGTACTCTCATCAAGCCAAGGTGTCAATTTTGAGTTTTTGGTGAAAGTCAAAGGTTGACCAAGTCAAAGAAGTCATGACTTACTCTATGAAGTTAGAAAACAAGTTAGAAGGGGATTCTAACTTCAGAGCATGGAAGACAAGGATTGAACTCATCCTTGCCAAGAATAAAGTGTTGGATATAGTGAAAGGGAAGATCATGGAACCACAGTTTGAAGTAGGAAAAGAGAAGGAACCTCAGAACGTTGCAGTTATGGAGAAGTTCAAGGAAAATGAAGTCGATTCTATGAGTATCACAGTGGAATCTGTAAAGGACCATTTGATACCCTACATTTCTCATCTTGACTCATCTAAGAAGATGTATGATGCCCTAAGTAACCTCTTCCTAGTCAGAAATATTGGACAAGTAATGAGTTTGAAGAATGAGCTCCATGATCTTGAAATGAATGATGATGACACCATAACATCATCCTTTGTAAGAATCTCTCAGTTAAGATATCAACTACAAGTTATTGAGGAAATCATTTTAGAAAAGGAACTAGTAAATACAATACTTAATGGCCTTCCCAAGACATGGGATGCATTTTCCGCAAGCATGAACACAAGAACGAAGTATCCCACATTTGAAGAACATTAGAACTGTTGTGCATAAGAAGAATCAAGGATTAGCGCAAAAGATAAATCCCAAAAGAAAGATGATGATCAAGCCTACACAACAAAGTTCAAGAAATTCAGGAATAAGAAGAAGTTTGGCTCAAGGAAGAAACCAAATCAAGAAAATGATATGTCAAAAATACAATGCTTCAACTATTGAAAATATAGTAACTATAGGAACCAATGTCCCGAGTTAAGAAAAGGAAAGAAAAACATGAAGCAACAGTTGCCAAAGAAAATGAACCCTCAAAGAAATTGAAGAAGGATGAAGCATACATTTTCTTCTAGTAAAGGTAACAATATTCTTCTGTAACTGATCTAGTTGGATATTGGTGGCCACCCACCTATTCCAACTGGCTCCTCTTGTCCATTTTTAGTTCAACACGTTCTTCTGTACTTCTTTGTAATTGTGGGTTCGATATTTTTGGGGATGTCTGAAGCCCTACACA
Organism: Picea engelmannii; assembly: GCA_009831015.1. Classification (NCBI taxonomy): domain Eukaryota; kingdom Viridiplantae; phylum Streptophyta; class Pinopsida; order Pinales; family Pinaceae; genus Picea; species Picea engelmannii. Next base: position 22,082 of record WSFP011408056.1, read on the forward strand.
TCTTCTAGGTGGATATTGGTGGCCTCTCACCTAATCCAACTGGATTATTTTGTATGTTTTCATGTCAACACATCTTGTTGTACTTCCAAGGCCGTTTTGGAGGCCTAAATAGTGTTTTTTTGGCCCGCCATAGTCAAACAATAAACAAATTCATAATTTTATGGCGGAATGTGTAGTTCTTTGAAATACATTTCCAACAGGCTATCACGCGCCTAAAATGGAGGTCGTATGCAAAAGTTACGACCCTGAGAAGTTAAGGTACCAACTTACCCATAGGGGCCCACATGACTTTTGACATTTCACCTCCTAAGGTTAGGTTTTTGCATGTCTAGTGTTTTGGAATTCATGAGTAATATAAAAAATGCCTCTAGAGACTTATTGTAATTTGTTCTGCTCAGAAGGATGCGCGTAGCAGCCACATCTCTTCTCAGAGATAGCTACCACCATTCAAGCAAGTGTTTCAATTATGTAGTTTTACAATTTCAACCTATTTGATTATGCAATAGAAGACATTGTTCATTGGATATCTGTGTTATTATTCATATCTTTGTGTTTATTGTATTCAGTCTGTTAATCAGTTCGTTCCGCTCCTAAATCTGGATCAGTGGTATCAGAGTGGTCTGCTCTTCATCTACTTTTCTCTGTGCATGTCCCCAACAAGATCTGGGTAAAATAAGTTGGGACTTGAACCAATCAAGACATTGCAAGATCAACCGCGCCGATCCTGACAACAACCCATGGGGGATGAAAAGAAATATGATGGAGCAGGAGATCCTATTAAAAAATTTCTCGAGGAAGCCCTCGTGTGACAAAGGAACGAAATTATAGATAACTTCGCGCAGATCCTTCGACGACTGCCCACAAGGGAAGCATCTTCATCAAGCGGCCATGCAACCCCCTTCAAGGTACATGTAAATTTTAATATTCCATCATTTGAAGGACTGATAGATGCAGATGTTGTAGATAAATGGTTGAATCTGCTCGAAGGGTATTTTTCGGTCCACAATTTTTCCCATAGGGAAAAGATCACTTTTTCACTCCTCAAGGTCATCCCCCATGTTAAAGACTGATGGGATACTTACTCTGAGCAAAGGGTCGTAAAGGAAACTTCAATTTTTGTGGTGGCCCCTACATGGGATTCCTTCTGGGATGCCATTAAATAAAAATACTACTCTTTTGGAAGCTACGCGGACTAGTACACTAGATGGACCACTCTACGTCAAGAAATGGACCAGACAATACCATATTTCACCAATATTTTCCATACCCTACGCACCAAATTGGGTATCAAAGACTCTGAGCATCATCTAGTGCTCAAATACCACGATTGTTTGCATAGATACATTCAAACACAAATGGAGTTTATGGACATCACCTCATTAGGCATGACTTATAGATACGTTGTCAAGATCGAGCAAAAATTTAAGCAGAAAAGGAAAGATTTTGGATCTGCAAACCCCTCATAGCCGAAGCAGGGAAAAGGCATCCCCAACCCACACAGCAAGGGACCAAGTCAATATGGTCTCCCTCAGGACAACCAGTCCAAGCCGCAACATAATAAGGGAAATGAGAAGACAAAGAAGGACACAAGAAAATGGTGTGAGTACCATAAAATCCATTGGCACAACTCTGAAGAATGCCGCTCCAAGAAATCACTTGTGGATGAGCTGAAGGCTTCTGAGTCAAAGGCCAATTATGATTCCGAATCAAATCCTGAAGGAGGGAAGCAGATTATCGATGCTGAACCTAGTGCCACTGTCACTACCACCAAAGTCTGGCCAAGCGAACCAGAAGAATCATAGGAAGGGGAATGCCTCTTTCACTCACAGATGTGGGTAAAGGGGGCTCCACTTCATTTCATTGTCTATAACGGTAGTCAAAAGAACCTAATTTTAGTAGAGGTCATCAAGCGGCTGGACCTGCCAATGAAACCACACCCGCAAGCCTACACTATCGGTTGGCTTCACCAAGGAAGAGATCTCCGTGTCAACCAACAATGTCGGCTACCCTATGACATCAAGCCTTTCAAATATGAGGTATTGTGTGATATTGATCTCCTTGAAGTTTGTGATATTATTTTAGGACAACCATATTTGTGGAAGCATCATGCTTTGTATGGGTCTAGACCCCGTAGTGTTATTATTACTTTGGGTAGAAAATTGTACAGGATACCATAGGTAGCGCCACCTACCGCTATTTCTTTAATATCTGCTAAGAAATGCAGTAAGGTCATTTCATAGACCAGGAAGTTCATCTTCTTTGTGATCCATGCTCACAGTAAGCATAAGGTCACCGCCACATCTGTGGCCTCTACACATAGCCTCTCTTTGTAGCAGAAGAAAATGGATGGGATCGTGGAAGAATACATAGATATCTTCTCCCCACCCACAGGGGTAATGACACACTACCAAGTCAAGCATCCAATTGATATGAACCCCGAAGAACCTCTAGTTATTGGACCACTGTATCATTGCTCGCTGATGGAAAATGAAAAACTCAGGCGTCATATCCAAGAGCTTCTTCAAAAATAGCACATCATACCCAACTCCTCCCCTTGTGGAAGCCCGATTGTACTATTACAGAAAAAGGATGGGACTTGGAGACTCTGCATTGATTACATAGCCTTAAACAAAATCACAGTCAGGAACTGGTACCCCATTCCCAGGATTGATGACCTTCTTGACCAACTAAAGTAGGAAAATTTCTTCAACAAGATTGACCTAAAGTCTTGCTACCATCGGGTTCCCATCGAACCAACTGATGTATGGAAAACAAACTTCAAATCTAAAGAAGGTCTCTTCGAATGGCTAGTCATACCATTTGGCTTAACAAATGCACCAACCACTTTCATGAGGTTGATGGATGATGTATTGAGACCCTTCACAAACTCCTTTGAGGTGGTATATTTGGATGACATCCTCATCTTCAACAGAATGTGGGAGCAACACATGCAACATATTCAATAGGTTTTGAGCACTTTGCGACAACACAAGGTATATTCCAACTTGGAAAAATGCTCTTTTGGCATGAACAGGGTCAAATA
>ML859975.1:0-12873 GCA_009831015.1 Picea engelmannii
CTCATAGGGACTTAGAATAAAATGATTTATCCCCTATTTTAGACTTTAACTTTAGGAATATTGATTAAATATTCCTTTTTGTCTTAATCCCCCTTAGATTAGCCTATTTTCTAGATTCTTAGGCCCCCTTTCCCATTCTACTAGACTTTACCCCCCTTAGTCTTCTTGTCACATTGTTCTGCATGTAGTCATGTTTTCTTTCATTAATTTCCAAGTGGAAATACATAATAAAAATTAGGCTCTTTGGCCAAAAGAGGTTCCCGACCGACTAGCCTATACACATACTTATAATTGTATTTCAACTGGGGTCCAACTTAGAGGTATTACACGTGACCAGAAGGGGGTTGGATTGTATGGAAAATATGATTATTACCTTATCTTCCCAAGGAATATTACACGGAGTTGTGGGGGTGTAACCAAAATTCTACCTTCGAAGATTTAGGTTCACAGAATATGAACACTCTCTCTAGGAAAGAGACTAGTTTTTGTGGAGTGCTTGTCAGACCTGTTGACATACTCTCTAGGTGAGATTTTTGTTTAGAGTTGTTTCTTGGTGAATTGTGCATTAGTCGTAGGGTCGAGAGACTTGATGTCCGACATGTTGTTGGTAACCCTAAGAGGGGGCATACTTCCTTGGGTGTGATAAGTGCATGGGGAATGAGGGACTGTGGGATATTTCTAGCAACAAGAACTAAGGATTGGGAAATTTTGTTGAGTTTCATACCATAACTTGTCACTAGGATCCTTTTTTCCCAGGTGGAGTTTTTCCCTAGCTCAGGGGTGACATGTTGCTTAAATGTTATGAGAAACAATGTCTATGGTTGGGAGGAATGTCTAATTCAAGGCCAAAGTTGGTGTATTTTATAAAAGATAAGTGTTCTTTATGTGCTTGTCTTCGTTACTTTGTGCATTTTGTCTATATTTGACATGGGTTAATTCTTGTATGTTGTTGCATATAATATTTTCTTCTATTATGTTATTTGTTGCTTACTCATGTAAATATGGAGTTTTTATCCGTTACTTTTAGTTGTGCATGAGTATGTTAGTTGATGGTAAACTCACATGTTAAGTTTAACCTTGTGATTTATTTTATGCATTTCAAAGAAGAGGATTGAGTGGTCGAGTGCATAGGATCGTAACTTGTGTACTTCAGAGGATAGAAATCCAGTGTGTGCGATTAAGGAATTGGATTTCATGCAAAATGAAATAAGAAGTGGCACATGGAGCCTAGGTGGTTATGTGCACAACTGTACTTTGTGGTTAGTATGATTGTGTGCGTAGTTGTTTAATTTGATTCTTCTCCTTAGGGTTGTTTTGAAAATAGATTGTTACTTCCGCAGTTAGAAGTTGTGTAGCATGACTCAATATTGGGTCGAGCACGTTAATTTAAGTGAAACTATGTGGATTGTGTTAAATTATATTCTTCACAATGTACTTTTAGAGTAACATTGGTCAGTGGTATGTTCAAAATGTTATAGTTTGGTTGACTTAGAACATGTGTAAGGTGATAACAAAAATCAGTAGGGGACTGGGTACATTACAAAGTGGCATAACAACATTATTAGAGGGTTGTATGGAGTGACATGGCCCAACCTGGGGTGGATGGGGACATTATAGATTGGTATCAGAGCCATTGGTTCAACACCAGATGTTGAAATTTGGTAGCTTGGAGGTACTTCTACATTGGCAGTGCTCAACATGCGGAAGTGACCAAGAAAATTTTCTCCTAGTGACTTTCTAATATGTTTTTACAAAGTGATTTTATAAAGTTGGGTATTTTAATTTTTTAAGGTAAAAGTGACTTTATGATGTTATGAGTCACTTTAATGACTTAAGTGATCTCAACAAATGATTAAGTCGTGACTGTTGATCTCATGAGGGAAATATCTAATCTTGACCATTAATCTCATTGGAAGACCAAGAGTTAGGGTAGTTACATTTAAAAATTCATTAAAAGGAAGCTCATTAGGAGAAGGAGGGAACACTTTTGAGGAGAGATTGAGGGAAGGTTAAGGGGCATGCATCCCAAGGAGGAGTGTAGGCTTGGAGGCAGAGCTACAACACAGAGGGTTTGGCATGCATCCCAAAGAGTGGAATTGACATGCATCTCAAGGAGCATAGCATCATTTAATACATTTCATACAACAACAATAAATGAGGTCATACATCTGTGCAATTTGGTCATATAGAAAAGGGAGGGCACAAAAATTGAGGTTGTCGTTTTATAGCAGGTTGGCATGATTTCCAATGCACATTTGTTGAGTTTTTTCTCCTATTCTGTACAATTTATTTTGGTACGGTTTTCTATGAAGATTGGTGACTTTTTTTGAAGATTTATTGGTTGTGCTAGGCCATACAGGTCATACAACCATGGTTGTCTTTGTTAGCTACAGTCTGGGACTGTTTGTATGATTCATAACTTGGATGAAAGAAGTCATTGAATATGTTGTAATATTGATGCCATTTACTGTTGTAAAAGCTCAGAAATTCCTAGAGCTGAATGAAACACTTTTTCCTCCTCAAAATTGTCCAATTTTCTAAATATTTTTCCAAGTGTTTATGCAGACATTTTTGTGCCAAATGTGGGTTATTGTCTGTTGTTCATAAATTAATTCCACTGCTATTTTATTTCATAACTTGTGTCTGATTGTTGTTGTTCATAAAGAACAACTGTATGATTGTTGTATCTTTATATGAGGCTGAAATCTAATGTAGACTAAGTGTATGTTGAAATAAGATGTATTTTCAACATGGTATCAGAGCATGTGCTCTAAAGTTTACTGGGAAGCTTTGAAACTTTGGAAAACAAGTGATTTGTTGAATCATTGGGTTGAATAAAAGGAGAAATGATTATTTTTCAGGAGGACAAAGATGACTTCCAACATCATATTTGAAGATAGGTTGGAGGGGATCTCCAACTACCTACAATGGAAGGTTACAATCAACCGTGTTCTCAAGGAGAAAAAATTATGGTTGTTTGCGAACACCATTGTGCATGTACCTACTTCAAATCCCATAGCTATTGATGTTCATGAGGTGAAGGAAACCAAGACTCAGAGAATCATCTTGGACGGGGTCAAATACCACCTTATTCGACACTTGGATGAGAAGAAGACAACAAAAGAAATGTGGGATGCACTGAAAATTCTATATGAGGAAAAGAACGAGAACTGGAAAATGGATCTCTGGGACAAGCTCCATGGTGCTAGGATGGCCAAAGGAGAGTTTATTTCCACCTACCTCACCCAAGTTGCACGTGTGAAGGATGAATTGGAATCTGTTGGAGAATTCATTCCTGACATAGATTTGGTGCGGATAGCCCTCAAAGGATTCACTAAGGAGAGGGAGGTTTTCTTCAAGTGTGTGGTGAGGAGAGAAAAGCTCCCTGAATGGAAAATATTGTGGGATGATTTTACACGAGAGGAGATATGGGAGGGGTCTCAGGAAAAGGCATTGGATGGTGTTGACGACAATAACATTTCTCTTGTGGTTAAGGGAAATGAGAATAAGAAGGACACGAGCAAGGAGATATTCTTTTCATGTCACAAGAATGGCCACTATGCTAGTCAATATATGAACAAGAAGAAGAAGAAGAAATCAGAACCAGAGGTGTTAGCTTCAACAGAGGTTGTAGAGTTTATCGAGAGATATGAGAAGGATTTCTCTCTCATGACTGGTCCCATGGGAAGTGGATTCTTAGTGTTCGAGGACATTGAGTCTTGGTTGGTGGATAGTGGAGATACTCGGCACATGACTAGATTGAGGTCAGTTTTCCTCGATCTTATAGAGATAGACTCAGACTACTAAGTGAATTGTGGAGCTAAGCCACAAATTGAAGTAAAGGGGGTTGGAAGGGTGAGATTCCAACTAGAATCAGGAGGTATTTTGGAGGTTGTCGAGGTCTTATACATTCCATAGTTGACTGTTAATTTTCTTTCAGTGTCATATTTGGATGAAAGTGGATTTGGAGTTATCTTCTACGGTGGGCATGTGTGTTAATATCCTGTAGGAGAAACTGATAACACAACAATAATGTGTGTTTTCAAGTATAAGGGCATGTACAGGGTGTTGGATAGACCTGTGTTGGGGTCCAGTGGATCTCTGGACTTAGATTCGATGTCGGGATGTTGGAAGGAATCACGGGATAAAGTGTTTATACCGAGGACTTAGTCTTCTTTCTGGACTCTCAAAGGACTCAAGAGGCATGAGTCAACAAATATGGATGCTCAGGAGAGTGTGAAGTATCCTAGGATTATGTCTTCAGTTCATGGTACAAAAAAGGTAACAACAGAGGATTCCACTACAGTGGGAGTAGTGGCTTCTTGTTTAGAGGGACCAAAGACTTCTAGTATAGAGGGAGCAGCTATGGCAGCTGATGCGATGGAGACAGATTCTGGTGGTGATAACAGAAGTACCTCTCTCACTATGTGAGAGTGTTGAAATTTGGTAGCTTGGAGGTACTTCTGCATTGGAAGTGCTCAACATGCGGAAGTGACCAAGTAAATTTTCTCCTAGTGACTTTATAATATGCTTTTATAAAGTGATTTTATAAAGTTGGGTATTTTAATTTTTTAATGTAAAAGTGACGTTATGATGTTATGGGTCACTTTAATGACTTAATTGACCTCAATGAATGATTAAGTCATGACCATTGATCTCATGAGGGAAATATCTAATCTTGATGGTAAATCTCAATAGAAGACCAAGGGTTAGGGAAGTTACATTTAAAACATCCTATGACAGAGGAACTATATCAAAATGGTTCTTCAAAAGTCTGGGATGATGGATTGAAAGTCCATGTAAAAATCATATGATGAAAAATATGAATAAGTTGAGATACTCTAATCTAGTAGACTTGTCTCTATATCAACAATTGATTGACTCATTAATTTATTTGGAGAATACTCATCCAGATATTTGTTTTGTGGGATGTTTAAATTATGATACACAACTGCATGGATTTATAGATTCATATTGGGAAGGGAGTGAAGAAGACAAAATAAGTTCTACTTGGATATGTTTTAGTTTGATATTTGCCACAATGTTATGGGCTAGCAGGAAAATAAAGTTTGTTTCACTCAACACTACAAAAGAATAGTATATTGCACCTTGTGATGCTTGTATGGAAGCAGTGTGGCTCCGTAAGTTGATTTATGGACTATCTGATCAGGTTTTGAATTCTACCATGATATATTCTAATGATAAGAGATATGTGAAGCTTTTAAGGAACCTCGTGTTCCATGATAGGTCAAATCACATTGAGATCAAGAATTATATTCTCCGTGTTAAATTCCATAGGGGATAAGTGATTCTCCAATTTATCACCATAGATAAGCAGATAGAAGATATTTTGGTAAATCATTTGTACAAGATGAAAAGTTTGCTTACTTAAGGGACAAGTTGGGGCTTGTGGAGACAATTTCCTTATTAAAAATGAAAGTGATTACTCCTAGGTTGGGAGGGAGAATTGATATGTTATTGATTTATGGATAGTCATTTTATAGTTCAAAAAATGGTCTAGGTTGGGCAGTTCCTTTTCGGTCCAGAAAGTGGTTCGATATTTCTGACGGACAATCATTTTCCATTTCAAAAAATGGTCAAGATTGGACAATCATTTTCATAATGAAAATGGTCTGATAGATTATTGATGTACCATAGACAATGATTCCCTTTATGGCCAGTGTGAGGGAATGGTCTAGTACATTCATTCTTCCTAGAATTGAATCTGAGTAGTGGTCAAGTATAATGGTCCACCTTGTCGGGAAGTCATTCTTTCAAAGTTCATAGTTGTGAGAAGTTTTGAAGAATGGTCCATGTTGGAGGTTGGTACAAGACAATCATTTCCATAGGAAATGGTTTAGACAGTCATTCGCTAGGGGAGACTCAATCTGTCTAGGTTGCACTATGATTAGTGTTGGAGGAATGGCCCAATTAGGTGAATGTTCCAGGTTCAACAATTAGGGAAAAAAATTCCCTAGGGAAGACTCATTCTCTCCATGTTTCACTATGATTAGTGCCAGAGGAATGCCTCAGTTAGGTGAATGGTCTAGGCTCATAAATTAGGGACAATTATTCTTCTGTGCTTGGGAAGAATAGTCTGGACATCCCATGGCTGATGTTTTACTTTCTAAGGGAAGATGCTCTTCTAGATCTCACATATGTGATTCAAAGAATGGCAGAGATGACTTGGTTTGTATAATGATATTGTTTATGCGGGTTGATATAAGATGATATGATTGTTATGTAGATTGTATGTCTCTGGATAGTAGTTGTATGCTATTGTGGTGGATGTTATCCACTGGTAGTTATTGTGTGTCACTGGTTAGTAGCGGTGTGCTACTAGGAGTGGTTGTGTATCACTGGATAGTAGTTGTATACTACTATGGATAAACACAGTTGTTATCCATTGGATGGAATTATAGAAGCAATATGTTGCTATTTGAGCTCCATGGAGACTACCACTAGTGTTGGAATTGATTTCCAGCTAGATGGATAGTTAGTGTGTTGGTGGAAAAAGATTCTCCAGGTGGAGAATGGTCTAGGTAGGACATATTGTTGGTGGAGAGATGTTCTTCCTGTGGAGAATGATCTATGTTGACATATTTTTTATGTACCATGGACAACTATTATTCTAGAAAATATGTCTAGATTAGAAGAATGTTATGTCTCTGTGAGTTCACAATAGTGACCAGAGTGGACAGATTGGTACACGAAAAAAAATTCCATGAGTTCACAGTAGTGGTTGGAGGGAAAATGGTCTAGGACAATCATTCTTCTAGGAAGTATGTCTAAATTAGAAGAATAGTCCCTGTAGCCCATGGCATAGCTTCCAACATATGTTGGAACATAATTCTTTTTGGACATATGTCTAGATTATAAGAATGGTTCTTGTATCACTTTGTGGAGTGAGTGACTTATTCAACATCATTCCTGATTACTCAGATGGAGTATGGATTTGAGAGATGATGCATTTGATTCTATTAGATGATATTGATAGTGATGATATTGCTCATGAGTTGATCTATGTGATCAAGAGATAGCTTGTGTGGCTATGATGATGCTACTGATTGAATGGTATATTTGTGATCAATACCATTTATTTAATACCTTCCTATATAGGAGGAAGTGTTGATATTATGGTAGTTGTGGGAGGTATTAACCTCTACATGTAACCTTTCATGAGACTATAATACTCTAGGAACCAAGAGAGACCCTAAATAGATGTGTAGAGACCCTATAAGTAATGTCATCTCAATAAAAGAATTAATATTTAAGTGTTAACCTATAAAATAAGAAGTCTACCTGGATAGATAATAAAGAGTAGTATAAATAAGAGGGCGCTAGAGCTCATTTGTCATTCACACTCTCACAACCACATATGACTAGTGGTGCACAAGTTTGGAGAGGGAGTGCAGCTGCAACTACTGCAACTGGTATTTTGGCTTTTGGTTGGACTTGGTCTCTTGGTTATGGTTTGTACTTTCTGCATGGTTTTTGGTTGTTCTTTCTTGGTGTGCTATGCTTGGATAAATTTGCGCTAGCCTTGGTTGGATATTTTTCTTCTACTAGAATTATTTTGTCTGTCAAGGTTAAGGTGCTCAAGGGTGGCCTTTGTGCCTATGGTTGGGTGATAATATTGCTATATTTTCTATGGAAAAATGAACATATCTCTTTATTTATAATATGTTGGAACATGAAAGGCCTATGATACTCAAAAAAGCACATGAAGGGATTGAAGGAGGACATTATGCAGGAAAAACAATTGCACAAAAGATTCTCTGCGCGGGGCTTTGGTGGCCAACACTACATAAATATGCTAAAGAACAATGTCAATCATGCAATGTGTGTCAAAGAGTGGGATAGCCATCTAGGAGGGATGGAATTCCTTTAAATCCACAAGTTACATTGAAATCATTTGATAAATGGGCCACAAAATTTGTGGTAATAATTAACCCACAAGAAATAAGATCAGAGGCAAGGTACATAATTACTGTGACAAAGTTTTTGACACGATGGGAAAAATAAGCACCAGTCACAAACTGTACCGTGAATACTCGTGGATGATTTTTTTTTGAGAATGTAGTCATAAAATGTGGATGTCCATGCATATTACTCTGTGATGAAGAAATACACTTCTTGAATAAAACAATTGCAACATTGACTAAGGAGTTTCAAATTCATCATCAGAAGAGTACCTCGTATCATCCTCAGGCCAATGGGATAGTGTAATATTTTAATAAAATGTTGGAAAATGATTTGAAAAATATCTTCAACGTATGGAGAGATGATTGGGACTTAAGAGTTCTCGTAGTTTTATGGGCCTAGATGAAGGCAAGTAAAAAGTTTATAGGGAAGACACCTTTTAGGTTGGTCTATGGGAAATAAGTAGTGATTCCAATGGATTTTATTTTACCTAGCTTGTGCATTACATCCATCACTGATATTTCAGAATCTGGTGTAATAAAGGAGATATTGTCATAGTTGGCACAACTTGAGGAAGATCAGTTTGTCACATGTTTCCATTAGCAAGTTTAGAAAACCCGAGAGAAGGCAAGGCATGAGATACACATTTAACAAAAACAGTTTCAAGTGGGAGACATGGTATTACTCTATGATAGCAAGTTCATGCAGCATCCCAAAAATTTTAGAATGTGCAGAAGGAATGATTATCATACATAAGGATGGAATTGTGCCAGTTAAGAAATTAATGCACATAAGAAAAAGACCACGAAAGAAATATATGTAAAAGAAGAAAAATTGTGCATTATGGTACTGACAAGATCGTTAAAAAGAATTAAATCATGAATGATGAAGACAAAGTGGAAATGATAGGTCATAAAGATGTCGTATAGCCTTAAGTGATAAAAGACACTAGAAATCACGACATATTGGCAATCCAAGGCAAAACTCACATGATGGATTTGGTAATAAAGCTACATTTATTTAACCATTCATCAACCACGTTCATGAGTTAGACAAGGTAGTTAAGGTATGAAGATACATGAACAGTTTGCAAGGAGGCACAAAAGCAGTTGAGGGGTGACAAGTCTTGGTTATTGTTACTACGCGTTATATGCAACAAGAGGGAACAGAGCACAGGTGAAGAACTAAGAATGAGACATAGAGCTAAAGAAGCTATCAATAATTAAATATTCTTATAGAAATGGCACCACCAAAGAACCACTGTCTGTACCAAAGAAGGTCCACACAAATGCATCACCAATAGAACTAGAGGTACTAGAGGTGGAGGATACTTTGGGAGTAGAATCATCATTGGAGATGAGGTTCTCTCATGATTACATCCCACTAAGAAAATATGATTCCCCACTAATGACAGTGCAAAAAAATGTTAACCACATATTGGTGATTCCTGACATACCAGAAGGGGTCATAATCGAAGAAGATATGTTGGGGAAGGTGCCATAAATCCATTATGTAGACCATGACATTACATATATAGAGAAGTTCCCTGAGCTAGTGCCTCACTGTTATCTGGAGTTCAAAGTAGACCCAACAACAAACTAGAGAATACATGTGCCCCAAGTATGGGTCAAAGAATTGGACCAAGCAGGCTTGCTTAAACTGTTCGACATCCCACACTTCAAATAGACCAACGAGGTAAATGCATGAGTAAAATTAATCTTATATTGCATGCATGGAGGGAATATGTGGATGCATAGGAAAATTTTGATCGAAATAGACTTGATCACTAGGATCACAGCATTACCGACACATGGGAAGGATTCCACCTCGATGTGTGCAGACAAAAATAATGGCAGGGTCTTTTTAGAGCCCATGAAGCAAACATTTCACACAATTAGAGGGGTGTGTGGCTTGAACGTGCCCAGCATATGCGAACCAACCATCATAATTGTGAAATAGAAATTAGCATGGAAGATCCTATGGAAATGCAGAAAGGATCAAATGCCGACAGGGGTGATAGTCGTGACAGAGAAGTGTGTGGAAGGGACCTCAATGAATTGGGAATCCTTCTTTTTAAACCAGTTTCTTATTGAATGCATGGATGCAAAAGATAAAGGTTTGGAGTTCCATTATCCATGTCTTATGACTTTTCTTTCATTCATAGTATGGGAAGAATCGGAGTATGAAAATTTTTTGGTCCTAAGAGGGAAACTTTGTATAGAAGAAAAGTACCATCGCTTCTGGTATACAACAAATAAATGGTGCTAAATAGATACCAACATCTAATTTTTTCTGTTTGCAGAAAGGATTCGATAATGCATTAAGGACACACTATGCATGACACCATAACTAGTGGAAGCATATGCACAGGTCGCGAAGTTTCAAGCAGATCGACATCACATATATGTCCAAGCAAAGAAGGACCCGAGAGAGGAGTGGGTCTAGAAACAAGACAAGGTTATTGAAGAAGATATCCAACTAATTATGCATGATTGGGACCCAAACTAGAAAATCCCTATATATGGCCTTGAGACAGAGAAAATTGGAAATAAAGAGACATAACAACATAACAATACCAGGAATGATCAGGAACATGGCCAAGCAAATGTACCTGAGTATTACCAGAGACCACACCATCAACGAGGCTAACAAACACAATAGAAAATGACCAGGATAGAAAGGTAAATAAAGGACAAGGGGAAGGATCAAGAATGAGGTGCATGTAGAAAGAAGAAAGTGCACAAGAAAACGACCATTTATACATTGACGGATGATGACATGGACCAAATTGGTTACCATGTAAAGGATGCCACTAACGATTTAGTTCAATAGATGTCACAGTGGTAGGAAGAAATTGACAAAAGGATAAAAGAGAAGATGAAATAATTGCGACAACGCTTGGAGATAGTAAGCCTAGTAGTAGAGAGAAGATCCAAGGGAAAAAAACTAGCAGAAGCTACCTGTTGTGCTACTTATATGTTTAGTGTAATGCACTAATTAATTATCAATCCAGGATTCGTAATCAATAGAGTTACAAGACACTAGTAAGAAAGGTAATTTCTAATGTCACGAGTGTAAAATTAAACTAGATTATGTATGCTGGAAACAAATCAAAATAGCAAACTGCAATGCACTTTGGTTGTCTTTCATAGAGAGGCTATCTATTCCATTATGGCACATGCAAGTATGAGATGGAATTGGTTTGATAGATCAACTCTGATATTTGACCCAGAAAACTAACTATGCAATCCACACTTCTGAAAGGGAATCACACATCAATCATCAAAGCATAGCATGGGTAGTTCAATAGTCAATATGTTGGTTCTGTTGTGGTTCACAATTAACTTCACTAGTTCTTATCCAAATAGTTTTGACTATTGCTGCGGACATCTATGATCACTCAAGGAAATCAAATTCATGAAACAAAAATAGGGCATATGCAAAAACAGAGAAAATAAAGATCTCTAAGCAATTATGTAATGGAAATCCTAGTCTAAGTTATACTGCTATCGTCTAATAGAGTTAAAGCTTTATCTAATTTAATGTTTACAAAACTGGAAAACAAATGCTAATGCTAATCTACAAAGAGGCTGACCTTTATTGGGAGGTGGGCCCTTGCCACTTCAACAGGTCAGCTGTTGAAGTCTACAAGAGGCGTGTCTTCAACACAAACATTACTCTCACTCACATTTCAAAACATAAAATCAAAACTTTTGTTAACAACTCAACTCATACTTCATCATAGATAATCAGAATATGGAGATAAATGACATTCTATTAATCTTCACTCAGAATATGTTCTGTGCTATCAAATGCTACATCACATATTGGCAATATGCTAACTCTCCTACACTTCCACCATCCTTGCCACGACTATTTAATAGTCTTAATCATGAAACACAAGGAGGTGAAGTGATTTGAAAATCAATCAGTTGTTAAGTTCAATCATTCGATTACATCTTTAGCTTCATCCTTATGACATGAAGTGCATGAGGATGAGGCAATCAACAAACTATTCTTATCATAACTTTTCTAAAGAAAATAGACGTCCACCAATTGGCTTAAGCGAGATCTGAAACTTAATGTTGGAAGATTGGTTGTTGTCATTGATGTCAAACCTAGTCATGGGTTTTTGACCGCAAGATTGATGAAGGTATTTGGACATGAAGGAAAATGCACATGAAGATACAAAACCCGTGGATGGATAGTATACATCATGTTGTTTTCGGTGGTATGTGGCACGTCACGTGGATCCTCATGGTTGAGGAGAAATGAATTTTTGAAGATGACAAAGTGAATTGTACATGTAGGCCCTGAAGATAATTAAAGAAAAGAATTACAAAATAAGAAAGTGTCAGGTCAGCCCTAATGTTAAAAGGAAGTGACATAAATGGTATAAATAAACATCATTATGCATTCATTTGATAGAAGTCAAATTTCAAAGGGAATAAGAAGTAAAAGAAGGCCGGATTTCAAGGGAGGATGAAGTCTTTTGGTGATGTGTTCTAAGGTATGTAATTTTCAGCTCATGTTACCATTTTTTCTATAATATTTTTTCTACAACGATTTAGATGGAAAAATCACTATGGTATTGAGAAGAAATATCAAGGTACCTTAAAAAGTTCAGCTATTGATTCGCTATAATTATGGAGATACACTCTATGGAAGATAGGGTTTGTGACCAGTCCTGAAGCTAGTCAATAAACATGTGTTCTGGGTAAAACAATCATAACTTCTTCATACAGAATACAAATGAAGTGGGACCACTTCCATTGGAATGAGGACGAACTGTAGTTTCTTTTGTGCAAGTTTCAGAATCAGATGTTAAATATTGAGCGTGGGGCATGTTGTACAAGTTGGGTCTTCTGAACAGACCATAATTGAATAAAGTCTACCATTCTTTCTATAACCTCTTTTTGGGGAGGATTCAAGGAGTGAAAATTGGAGGAG
>ML859976.1:0-25123 GCA_009831015.1 Picea engelmannii
TTTTTATGGAAAATATCTTCAAACTCCATGGAATGCCCCACTCTATAGTCTCAGACTGTGATCCAACTTTCACAAGCAACTTCTGGCAAGAATTTTTCAGGTTCCAAGGCACCCAATTGCATCTCAGCACTGCCTGGCATCCCCAAACTAATGGTCAAACTGAAGTTGTCAATAAGTGCTTGAAGCATATTTATGGTGCTTCGCCTCCAAACGAAAAATCTCAATGGGATCAATGGTTACCATTATATGAATGGTGGTACAATACATCTTACCATGGTGTTACTCGCACGACTCCATTTTAGGTGGTCTATGGTCAATATCCACCCTTAGTGTTATCTTATATGCCTGGTGTCTCCAAAGTCTAAGAGGTCGACAAAACCCTTATAGTCCGAGTTGATGTTCTACGTACCCTCAAAGAGAATTTGGTTTTTGCTCATGATCGCATGAAGCAACAAGCTAATCAATGTCATTTCAATCGTCAGTTTTATGAAGGGGATTAGGTGTTTCTTCGTCTCCAATTTTATAAGCAAACTTCTATCAAAGTTAATCACTGCCAGAAACTTTCTCCCAAGTTTTACGACCCTTATACAATCCTCAAGCATGTAGGGCCCGTGGCTTACAAGTTAGCTCTTCCCAGTCACTCTAAGCTCCATCCAGTATTGCATGTGTCTTGCTTAAGGAAGGTGATTGGAACCAAGTGCCAACTACAAACTAGTCTCCTAGAATTGGATGAAGAAGGATCCATTTGGTTGCAACCACAAGCAGTCCTGGCCTAATGCAACTGTCGTCTCCATCAACACATTATTCAATAATTTTCAGTACAATGGAAGGATATACCACCTTGGGATTTCACATGGGAGCCAACCACCATTCTCCAAAAATTCTCGCATCTCAAGCCCTGAGGAAAAGGTTGTTCTTTAAGGAGAAGGGCATGTTAGGATCCTAACCTCCCTAACCCCTCAAGTAGATAGAATAATATGTTTTATTATGTAATAAAGGGTTGTCATTAGTAAATAAGGCCTATGTAACAACGTGAACACATCTAATGTAAGAAGACTTACTATAAGGTTCCACCTCTAGAATGTTCTCTAGAAGATAGAACTAATATAAATAGGGCTAGAAAGCATGGAAAAGGTGGTCTTGGAAATCATTTTTACTATAGCTCTTCTCTGTTGGAGGTTTTCCTCTCAAAGAGGCACGTGAACTTTTCTCCCGTGATAGTAAAGGTATCATCATTTGGATATATATTGTCATTGTGCTTAATATTTTGTCTCTCTCTCTCTTAACTAATTTTGGTAATAATTATGCTACTGCTTCGCATATTTCCTTCCGGTTGTAATATCCCCACGTGTGCTAAGCTAGGATATTAGTGTTACGTCGCCCAACATATGTTTTTATGTCATAAGTTGATTGACAACTTTCTACAAGCATTTTGCATACACTCTACTTATATACTTTCATCAAATATATTGCATGCATTCCAAGTACACATGAAATTGAAGAGACAACATGAACATTTTATTACGAGTGAAGATCTGAACACAACAATGAAAAATCTCTAACGGTTGTTACGAAAACTACAATGCATCGATGACAACACACAATACTCAAGACAAAACCTGGAATGATGCCACGACCTCCTCAATCGATGAAGCTTCCTCCTCCAAACTGCATAAAGGCCAATTCCTAACCTCCAAACCCTCTCCAAGATGATGCCAAACGACAAGATGAAGCTCAAGTGAAGATTTCGGATGGATCCTCCTTTTTTTCTAGCTAGGGTGGATATTGCACTACCGAAACCAAACTACAATGGAAGAGTTTTGCTAAAACCTCAATGAAAACCGTGGCTCACAAGAGCACTCCAAACAAGAGATCAATCCAAAACATCACGAGGAAAGTGAAGCGCTACCCCTCCTTTTATATTTCTTCAATGCCCCTTCTAGGTCTTTCCTCTTTGATTTAATCCACATGACCCTCATTCCACTTTTAATTTTCACTTAAAGATTAAAAGTCACTTTTACTAATATTTAAGTAACTATTAATCTTAAAGTTACTTTATAACCTTTTTAACTCTCTTTTAATGTCGAAAAGTGATTAATTTGCTTTTAGGATATTTTCGGAAGTTGGAAGTCCCTTCCTCATCATCCCAACCTTTAGAGCGTTTAGTCCTGGTTCTAACGAGCTATTACACTAAGGCGTCCCCTCAAATAATATGATCCAAATAACATCTTTAGTGCTTTTAATTAGATTATGCTCAATAATATTCCCGAATTACAAGAATCGTCAGAATGCCAGAGAACCAAGATCGAACTGTGCAGAAGTGATTCTGATAATGAAAGATGGTAAATGTACTAGGATGTGCCTCATATAAATCCTCTGATCTCACTGATAACATAACCTCACCCCTTTGTCTAGGCTGACACAAGCCTCAAAAGTCATCTCCAACTGCAGAACAAGGGAACCCAAAAATGGGGACATTACACCGACACCTTACAAATTCAACCACACATATATGAGTTGGCAGCTAAACAAATCACAAATATGAAATGGCTATGAATTAATACATGTGAGAAAATGATTTGTTATGTAAACCATGCGTGTAATAAAACTCAAATCGATGGACTCGATTCATGTGATTTCAATGGTCTACTTGAAATAGAAACTAGCTTGTGCCTCTTTAATTATTCTTTCAATTGTAGTTCAAGGATGATAATGGCTAAGCTATGGTTCTCCCCAAGGTCTTATTCCCACAATGACCCTGTGAACAAGTTCAACACAAAACTAAATAGCAATATTTATATATGACTCTAGCACTCTATAGAAAGGTGAAAGTGCCAATAAGAATGCCAACCCAAGAAGCATCATAAGTTGCCCACTCCCATTAACATTTGTATGAGATGAAAGTTAAATGATAACACGAGGATTGGTTTTATCAAAAGGTGGTAAATGAGACAAATACACCAATGCCAAAGCATTAACGAAATAACAACTAAAATCGAATTCAAGTTCTAAGTATATGACAATAATTTGACACTTTGGTATAATAAACAAAACCACAATTACATCCACTCATACACAAGCAAAGGAAGGGCAACCCCCAAGAAGGAAGAGGCCATCGATGCATTGAGCATACAACCTGTACGACCCCCAAATGCACACAATCAGCTCATATGGCATGTGGAGAGATTGTTAGGGATAAGTATGGCCTCTAGGATGTTCACAAGTAGTAATAGTTCCTTTAGAAAACAAGATGATGGCATGTAGCAACCATGGTAAGCAAGCAAGACATTTCACCCCCTCTCCAACAGTCAATAAAAAAAGATAACTAGAAATGAAAACTCTCCACGACAGTGCAACAATAATATAATGTTGTCTATAGATATCCAATCTCATAAATAAACCAACGATGAAGGAAATAGAGTTTTTAGCATTCATCTTAGACAAATGGAGAGTGAAACCAAAACACAATTGAGAGACAAACTCTTACACCATTAAAAATTATCAGGCAACCATTAACATAAAGTAGCTTCCATTAAAAACATTGGTAACAATTAAAAATGTAGAAGGGCAATATACCCAACACATATAAGAGTTTCTCACTACACATAACATCAATCACATAACGGATATAGTGATTTCACTTGGGGAAACTTGAAGGAAAAAATCCCCCAGCATCAAAAGATTTGCTTAGTCATATTTTGACAATCAGATTGACAATGCAGTCAGATGGCTCTCTGTGCATCCTCCTCTCCTTGGCCAACAATCAGGAAAAAAGCCCTTTGAGAGTGGAATTACAAGAATAAACAAGGAGAGCGAGGGTAATGGGAAGGCCAACAGGCCTAACCTTTCATTTTACATTCCTCAATCTTCTTTCCTATTTTCATTTAATTCTTTATTTTTCCTTTCATTTGTCTCATTTAACTTTACATTGCATTGTCTTTTATGTCTTATTTAATCTTCATTAATTGTTGATTTACATTTAGGTATTGATCTTACAACCATTGTCTTGGTTTAGATCCATTTTACATCAACTCTCAATATGATCCTCTTAGGTCCTTGTATTTCCTTTGTGTTCGCCTCATCCTCATACAAGGTCACTACGTGTGCAACTACATGGGGCCACTTTGTCACACTTCATAATTGTCTCCTTTAGTACACATATTGATCACACTAGTTTGTTGGATATCCTCTCCTTGTATGCCACTTGTTGAGCTCTTCATCATATGCCTCCTCTTACACTAACTTTTACATTCTCCTTAATTGTCTCTTCTAGGTGTTCTTTAACTCAAAGGTGCCTCTCCATATTCATTATTCTGCAAGATGCTTGGTTTTGAGTTGGTTTGATGGGCACACTCTTTCATTCTAATTTCCCACAAAGCTCAGGTGACCTCTTTAATATAGGTGGCATGAACTCAAGGGGAATTCTCACATCTCTAATCTCATATCATTTCATTTTGGAGTGAATGTAGGAATGCCTCAAGAGATCAGATATTGAGGCATGTGAGTGTGTTTCTCACCAAGTTATGTCCAACACGATTACAACATTGTGTTGCATGTTTCTCTTCCTTTGTGCCTATCTTCTCATTGATTCTTTTTGCTCACATAACTAATTTCAATCCTATTAGCTACTTGTTTTCTGGTTGTGACCTCTATTCTTGCTTTCCTTCATTTTTTTCCAAGGAAAACCTCTCGGGAAACCCTTGGGAACTTCCCCGCATTTCACAGATGGTACCTAGTATAAACTTGTAGACATTGATTATGACATCAGACTTGGTAGGGACATCGAGTGAGGCATGTAATAGAAGCAACCAACCTGGGTGATTAACCTTAAGACCTCTTGCATGAAGCTAAAAGCATTGAATCACTCCATTTAGCCCATTGAGCTTACTTCATTTATTTTATGCGTACTTGTGTATAACATTTAGTGTTTCATATCTCTTCCTTGTAATGCTTCTTTAATATTTTCAATTGTGTTTCTCAAGGTTGTCTCATTTCATTGCACAGATATTTCAATCTTATACAAGAGACACAAATGTTTTTGTTTTCTAACTGCATTAACACTCATAGGTGTTGATTTTGTGTCTTGCTTCAAATTGTCTTTGTAGCAACGACATTTTTATCATGTATACAGTGTTGTGTGACATATAGTGTTTATTAAGTTTCATTGCTTGCATCAGGGTAAGAGAAATAAAAAACAATAAATGCTTTCATTTTTACATGCATGAAGGTTGAAGTTAATCTCATTCTCTTTCATTTGGAACGTTTAGTAGTTTAAAAAGGTGTGCCTATCCTTCCTACAAGGATAGTTGCACCTAACTCAACCAATAATCCAATTTCTTGGCAACTTGCACTTATTTAAGACCTTCTTATCCTTTTAGAGCCTTTTTAAGTCCTTAGGTTGACATTCTCCTCTATTGAAACTAGGGTTGTCCCGACCTTATACCTCACAAGTTTTCTAATAATTTAGTATTAAGGATTTTAGTGTTCGATGTTGTGAATGCAACTTTTATTGGATGTTCATATTTTATTAACATTCTCTGTCCTTACATTGCTAATAAGGTGGTGTGAAATAGGGTAAAAATGACAATCAACATACAAACAACACTTATGAATGAACTTTACAAAGTGTTTATGTTTTTTAGTATATAGATGAACTAGGTGGATCTAATAGTTAAGAATATGTGTTTTTCTTTTGGAGATTATAAGCTTAAATTTAGGGGAAAAAAACATACAAAAAAAACACAAGAGCGATGGAGAGTGAAGCAGGTTAGAGTTCTAGGGTCACGAGTAAGGGTTTTAGAGATAAGGTCTTTTCTTGAACAAACGAAAATGGCAGCGACAGGGGCGGGATCATCAGGAGAGCCAGAATCATCAGGTCATCCCAAGGACAAACGACAGAGGGAACAACCAACATTCAAGGACACAGTGCTAGGTAAAGTGCAACAACGATCGGAGGATACCGAAATGGGGGGTGTAAGTGAAGACGATAAGGACAGTACTACCGAGCAAAAAAGTCATGGATCTTATAAAACAAAGGTGAATGGATGCCATGCACGCACAATGGGAAATACAAGGTATGAAGTGACTTCATCCAGTATTGGCAACTACATACAACACATGAAGGATCATGCTTTAATAGGAAAATTAATGGGTATCTAGACATTAGAAAAATCCCTCAATGGGTGGGTGAGCTCCAGATGGAAGATAAAAGGGAAAGTAGATCTAAAGTTGGGATCCAAAGGTTTATTTACAACCATCTTTATTAATCCTGCAGACAAAAATAAGGTGTCTGATGAAGGGCCTTATTTTTTGTAATGTCCCCACTTTGGGACATCATTATATTGCAAAGTGTTATGATGACCAGAGTAGCCAGATGGAGATTATAGTGAGTACATGGTCCATTGAGGGGTATTTTGGGGTCCGACTTGCATCATTCATCTTATTTCATCATCATGATCCATTCTGCACATCTTGGCTTTGGTTCCGTTGCATTTCAACGATTTTCGTAATCATGGGTTATTTTGGGCTATATGTTATTAAATTCACTAAGGAGATCATATTGGGCATAATACTTGGAGGAACCTATTAGTGTAATAGCTCATTGGAATCGGGAGGAATGGTACTTCGGGATAAGATGATGAGAAGTGACTTTCAATGGCCAGGGAAGCCACAAGGAGGGATAAGCTTCTTTTTAGAGGAAAAATGGTTAATTAATTAATTAAAGTGATTTAATTAATTAATTAATAATTAAATAAAGTAAAAAGTCACTTGGAGAGACAAGGTGAGCAGGGAGGATAAAAGAGGGATAGGGGCCTCTATTCTCAGATTATGTTGTTTATCATTTGATATCTGGCTTCTTGCTAGTGAGCCCATGCACTTGGGGGTTTTGAGGGTTTTGACTTAACAAACCCTAGAGATCAACTCAGTGGTGAAAGATCCCACCCAACCTGGTCCAAGCTTGGTCACGGAGATGAAAGATTCCTCCCTCGCCATTCTACATCAGATCTACTCAATTACATGAGGTTTCTACATCAATTATAGGTTCAAAGAGAGCTTGGGCGCAACTTCAGGGGATTTCCAGCAGGATGTTGCACCACCTTGAGGAGATTAGCTTAATCTAGGCAGAGGAGAAGGATTCAAAGGAAAAGGACTTCTGGGTATTCTTTGTAGGGCCTAGGGCACCTTTCATAGCCCTTTCCGGAGGAGGCTTCTCTGTCGTTTTATTTATTGGAGCTTAGCACAAGTTCAGAGAGAGGAGGGCACACCACAAATTGAGGATCCTGTCTTTTGGAGGATCAGTTCTTCATTGTTTAGCCCGAGACTTTACCAGGGTTTTTCCTTCGACCCAATCTACAGTTCTATGTATTTTGAGAACATTTGGAGGTTTCTAGGATAGAGGCCGAATTATCGGGTCTTCAGTCATCCAGGAGGGCACAAGCCAATTAGGGGTTTGCTCATTTGGATGGTCATAACTTCATTGTTCAGCTTGAAACTTCACCAAGGGTTTGGTCTTGGCCCGGTCTACTCTTCCAACCATTTTTAGAGTGTTTGGAGGCCTCTAGTAACAAGGCCGAATTATTGGGGGTATTCAACTTTCCAACAGGGCACAACTTATCCAGTTTGAGGGTTTGATCCAGCATTGGGTGGAGATCTCAGTTGTCATTCATCTTTGGCAGACATGTGGCCTTTGGAGGCTTGTATCTTCTCTTCTTGATTTTCCTTGAGGGTTATCCTCATTTTGCTACTAGCTCTTAGCTATATTGTACCAGATCTGCAAATCCATTGCATCAGGGTCTTCTTCTATTATGAAAAATATCATATCTGAAGTATTTTTGGGTTATCTCTTGTATTGTTGATCTTGCATCTTGTTGAGGTATGTTCCATTGCTATATATTCTTTGTTTATTGTTGCAAACACACATTAAACCCATCATATTAAACCCCGACACAACTCGTGAGATTTAAGACTGCAAAGTGTTTGACGAAATGCCACAACCACAAAACGTTGAAAAATCACGTGAAAAACACAATGTTCTTGGCATCTTGGCTTGGGAACATTACATTTTTTCAATTCCACTGGTCTTCATCTTCGCTACTGGATGAAAATATTTTCCCCAGAGAGTGAAGACTTCACAACAACCCTGGTTTGGATAAGGCTATACTCATTACCTCAAGAATTATGGAAAATAGAGACATTGGAAGGCATAGGTAACACCCTGGGATCATTCATTAAAATATTTGAGATCACAAAGGCTTACAAATACACCTTATATGTCTGGATTTGTGTTTATATGAATGTAGCAGGAGCCCTCCCAGAAGCAGTAACAATATCCTACTAGGAAAATGAATGGAGCCAGTTGATGGACTATGAACACATCCCCTTCAGATGTAGGAAATGCCACGTCCATGATGTAAAAAAAATGATGCTAAGCAACAAGAAGGAACAAATGAGGAAGGTTTCACTAAAATCCAAGGAAAACGAAAGGGGCCGCGAAGATAGGGAAATCGGATAACCAAGGAAGCGGGCACAGACATAAATAAATTCAAAGGCCTGGAGGAAATCATCCTAGAGAATGAAGATCAAATTCCGGAAGAACCAAAGAAACATGAGGTTAACATATTAGATTCCCTAATGGATCCAGATCCAAAAGAAAATCAGGAGAAACAAAAGAAACACCAGATCCTCAAGGAAAATCAATGGAGCCAAAAGAAAGAGAACTTTAAATGAAAGATCAAGAGGAACATATCACAAAAAATCAAGACAAAGGAGATTATGAGATAGAAATGGAAAAGGATGAAAGGCAGTAAAAAACCTGAAAGCAAGATCGTGGAGAACAGGAATCAAAGGTAAGAAATAATGAGCAGGCGTCAAAAATCCAAGAGGAACCACAAAACAATAGTGGGAAGGAAATGGGTTTGGGGATCTTAGCAAGTACATTGGGTGGATTCAGGGTCAAAACCAATCCCTTGAAGATCTTAAAGAAAACAGCCAGTGAGAAAAAAAGGAGGGGCAAAAAACCATACAGTTAGGTGATTGAAGAAACGAGAGCACACCTGGTTGATTCAGGACAAATGGTAGGACTCCCGGAAAGGTACTTTAAAACCTAACAAAAGTGATATCATGAAGCTAATATCATGGAATGTGCATGGTTTGAATGCTCCATCCAAACATAGAATCTCAAAAAAATGATATATCAAGAAAATACAGAGATAATAATGATCCAGGAAACAAAGTGTGATAAAGAAACCATGGTAAATATAGCAAAAAAAGTATGGAAAGAGCGCAAGATAGAAGTGATAGAATCAGAAGGCGCATCTAGAGGCCTGGTGATCCTATGGGATCCAAAGAAATGGAGATTGGACATGTTCACCACCTTTGCAAGGATCCTCACAATGGGATATGCGAGGATAGGATCTCAAACCGATGGCTTCATTTTGAATGCCTATGGTCCATAGACTCCCTATCTTAAGAGAAATTTCCTTGACTCCCTGAACCATATCGGGGCCACTCTTGGGTTATTGGGGGAGATTTCAATATGATCATCACTCTCTAGGAGAAAAAAGGTGGAGTCAGGCATCTAGAGAGTGAGAGTGAAGCCTTCCGAGATTGGATCAAGAGCAATAGACTAATTGATATGCATACCAGTAATGGTTCGTTCACCTGGAGCAACAGGAGAAGGGATGCAAAAAACATATTTGTTCGTCTAGACAAATTTTTGACATTAGAAGCCTTATTTCAAGGTCAAAAAGCAATATCAACTGAATTCCTCCCCTTCTATGGATCTGATCACTAGCTGATATGCCTTACTTGGGAGGAAAATTTAGCTCCCCGTCCAAAACCCTTCCGCTTCAAATTTTTTTGGATGGGCCATCAAGATTTTTTACAGAATATTGAAACCTGGTGGGTTGAGAACCCAAATTTGTATGGCACAAAAATGTAGCAATTTCAATAGAAGCTGAAACACATCAAAGTCAAAATCAAGAAATGGAATAAGTAAGTGTTCAGAAACATCTTTGAGGAAAAAAAGAGGTTGGAGAATGAGATGGCGACAATCCAACTGGAAACAACAACAGGGGACTAAACAGAGGAGACTAAAGAAAGAGGGGAACAACTCATATTGGAGTTAGATAAGCAAGAAAACCAGGAGGAGATTTTTTGGCATCAAAAATCCAGAGTAAGGTGGTTGCAAGAAGGAGATAGGAATACATAGTTCTTCCATAACTCCTTGTTGCAAAGAAGAAATCGGAATTGGATCACAAATATTACCAAACCTTATGGAGAGAGAGTTGAGTCCACATAAGACATAGAATGGGAATTGGTAAATCATTTTAAATTCCTACTGACATAACCGGAAGGGAATAGGGAGGAAGCCATCCAAAAAATCACAAGAGGCATCCCAAAGCTAGTTACAACAAAGAAAAACAAATTTTTAATGGGGCAAGCTTCAATGGAGGAAGTGGAAAGAAGGATTATGGAAATGAAATCAGACAAGGCCCTTGGTCCAGACGAATTCACTACTGACTTCTTCCAAAGATGTTGGAAAATAATCGTGAAAGACAATTGGGAAGTGGTAGATGAATCAAGATCACCTGGATCTATTCTCAAAGCCTTCAATGCCACCTTCATCGCCTTAATCCCAAAGGAAAAAGAGGCAAATACAACAGAGAAGTTTAGACCAATAGCGTTGTGCAATGTCATCTATAAGATAGTTTCCAAACTCATTGCAAATAGACTCAAAATCTTACGAAATGGTACATTCCATGAAAAAAAAAAAAACCTAGGTATGCTCATCAAATTAGATGTGTTAAAGGCATATGACCACATAAGTTGGCAATTCCTGTGAAAAATGCTAGAGGCTTTTGGCTTTGCAGAGGAATGGGTTTGCTGGATTTATGGGCTAATATCCTCAATCTTCTTTTCAATCCTAGTTAATGGGTCTCCTTCAAAAACTTTTGACCTGATGAGAGGAATGAGACAAGGGGACCCTCTCTCCCCTTATCTCTATATCATCCAAGAAGGAGGCTTGGGTAGATTGCCTCAAAAGGCAGGGATTGAAAAGAAAATCCAAGGAATAAAACTGCAAGAGGATGTTGACCCAATGACCCACCTCCAGTTTGTTGACGACAACCTTCTCATGGGTGCACCCACTATTAAGGAAGCCAGAGTTATCAAGAGCATGTTGGATATATACAAAGAGGCTTCAAGTAAAGTCATAAACCATTCTAAATCTCAAATTTTTTTCTTTAACACTCTGGTTGCTATCCAAAGAAACATAGCTTTGATTTTTGGGTTCCAAAGAGCCTGCCTTCCATTCAAATATCTAGGAGCCCCGCTAATTGATAAAGCTATCAGGAATTCATCCTGGCAAGAGTTGTTGGAAAAACTTGAAGCAAAGTTAAACAATTGGACCCATAGGTTCCTAACGCTTCCAGGGAGAATCCTTCTCATCAAGTCCATCCTCAACTCATTGCCCCTATATCTTTTTTCAATCTTGGCTGCTCCTAAAGGAATCTTGAAAAAAATTAGAAACCTTCATAGAACCTTTCTTTGGGGGGGTGCTACCAAAGAAAAGAAATGTGGCCTAATTGCTTGGGAAAATATATGCCAGCCAAAGTCCCACGGTGGGGTCGGTATTAGGGATCCCTTACATGCAGGACAATCCCTAACATCTAAACTATGGTGGAGGTGGATCAATAGTCCAAAGTCATTTTGGGCCATGTTATAGCGCAAGTTGTAGGTTGGGAAAAGCTCGACCCAACCATAAAGCAAGTGCTACAACTTGGGAATACTACACCCAATGTCACCTCGATGCAGGTCCCACACTTCAAGGGTGACTAGGTCACTCTAGGGAGGTGATCTCGGTGACCCTAGGGGGATTGAGATGGATATGGATAGAGATGGAAGTGGAGCCCCTATGTTAAGAACCAAATAAATGAATATAAAATACACCAGAATAGATCCAAGAAGAATATATGAAAACCAAACTTTACTATATCAAAACCCTTAGGGTAGGGCAAAACCATACAATGGATCCTATTATGGAAGAGATCCTCTCCTGTTCACTTGCCTCTTCGAGGGGGCATCCTCCTATTGAGCTACAACTCACAATACAATAATTCTCTTCATATCTCATTACATTGTTTGAACCCCTTTATATAGTGCTACCATCACCTAAGAACATTCTAGAGGAGGAATCTTCTAGAAGTAGAACCTTCTAAGAAGTCCTCTTACATTTATTATATCTAATTACCCATTTATTATATCTAACTACCATAGTGGGACTTATTTAATAACATAGTGGACCTAGTCCACCTTACATTGAATGACCTCCACTATTATCACTATGGGCCCTCTGGCCCCCCCCACTACCTCTTTAGCTACCTTACATTCCATCCCCCTTATGAAAGCGTTGTCCTCAACTCTTGATGTACAACCATATACCAAGGTCCCATGGATACTTGTGGACCATAATGTTGAAGAAGACTGGAGAACCAAGGTCCCATGTAGAAAGGAAAGCCACCATGTTGAAGTAGTCCAACCACCATTGTAAGCCCGGGTCCCATGTCCAAGTGTTCATGTTAACTCCCCGTGGAAGATTTTGGAACCCAATAACCAACTCAAAATGATGCTCCAAAGACTGACACCTATCATGTGGATCCAAATAAGAATATCCATCATAGTGGAAAAGGGTCATAGCAGTATCTGGAAGGAATAATACCACTGTAGAATATGCAGGATGGACACTGGTAATAATCATTGGCTCTCGATTTGTCACATTGATGCTCTCTACAAAAGGTGGATTAGAGTCATCAAATAAAATATGAAAGTGGTTGTCATCCCAGAAATGACAACTATCCATATACCAATCATCACAATCGGCCTCAAAATCATACCAAGCATATATTTCTTGATTATATTCATCCCTGATGTCCGCCATAAGAAATATTTGCTGCATTTTATCCAATGAATCTCGAATACTACGGAAACTATCATTGAGGCCATTTGCAAGGTCATGCAATCTAGCATCCAATGTGTCATACAATTTGGATTTGAATGCTTCAAGAATTTCCTTGAGGGTTTGAGAGGAAATAGCCATCTGAGCACCCTATGAACTCTTTGGTCCCACATCCGTCATGAAAAAACCCAAAAAATAGAACAATAAGTTATTGCAGAAAATCGCGGCGTTTTCCGGAAAAACCCTGAAAAATTGATGAATTTAAAATGCTCATAACTTCACTTTCCAGACTCTGTTTTGGCTGATTTTGTTTTTGAATTTGGGTGAAATTGTGAGAGGAACTCAGATGTGTAATTTATTTGGGCAAATTCGGCCTCCAGATACTACAGAAATAAAATAAAAAAATCGTGCCGTCGTCCACAGAAAAAAACCCTGAAAAATTACAGATTTTAAAACTTCAATATCTTGACTTCCTAGTGATAATAGTGGAGGTCATTCAATGTAAGGTGGACTAGGTCTACTATATTATTAAATAAGGCCCACCATGGTAGTTAGATATAATAAATGGGTAATTAGATATAATAAATGTAAGAGGACTTCTTAGAAGGTTCTACTGACAAGGGTTTGCCATGTGTTATAGCTCTCTGATATACGTGCGGGGTCCAACAGTAGTACTCGGCCCAATATCTCAGGGCACTAACTATGGAGGATAGACCGTACTCTTAGTCGTACTACCCGACTACCCAGGTACTAGAGAGTATCTTCCCGAGTGTTGTTCTCGGTGACACTATAACAGTCTGGCGGCCGATAGGTTTATCTAAAGAGGGCGTTGGGAAATCTAGGTCGATCCGTACACAGGTGTTGTCTGATGCGCTACCACTTGAAGAGGTACCAACAGGGGTTACAAGGGCAGCCAACAGATGTGTGCTTAAGAACCACTTGTATTTCTTGCATGTATGAATCCCTCAACCGCGGGTTTATGCACGTAACGACAGATCTCTGTGGCTTAAAGATGCCGGAATACGTCTCTACCCTGAAAAAAAATTCCCACAATTTCTGCCAAGGAAAGTGCTCTGATACCACTTGTTAAGAATCAAATAAATGAATACAAAATACACCAGAATAGATCCAAGAAGAATATATGAAAACCACACTTTACTATATCAAAACCCTTAGGGTAGGGCAACACCATACAATGGATCCTATTACGGAAGGGATCCTCTCATGTTCACTTGCCTCTTCGAGGGGGCATCCTCCTATTGAGCTACAACTCACAATACAATAATTCTCTACATATCTCATTACATTGTTTGAACCCCTTTATATACTGCTACCATCACCTAAGAACATTCTAGAGGAGGAATCTTCTAGAAGTAGAACCTTCAAAGAAGTCCTCTTACATTTATTATATCTAATTACCCATTTATTATATCTAACTACCATAGTGGACCTTATTTAATAATATAGTGGACCTAGTCCACCTTACATTGAATGACCTCCACTATTATCACTATGGGCCCTCTGGGCCCCCCCACTACCTCTTTAACTACCTTACACCCTAGAGGTCAAGTATAAGTGGAGTGAAAGGTGGGAAGAGATGCTTTGTAAGTCAAGTGATTGTTGCCCCAAAGGTATAGTATTTCTCTTGATGATTGTACTTGCCTGAGACACAAAAAAATCCAACTTGCAATGATATATGTTAGTATCAATCAACAAGTTAATCTTGTTTTCCCTAATTTGCAGTAATATGTGACAGTTTATATCAGCAAGTAAGACATTCAAATCGACATGTAAAGCATAAGATCAGTGAACAATATTATCAATGAGTATGGTAATCAAGTATGACTGAAAAATGGCACTTTAAGGCTAAATAAAGCAAACTGTTATAACAATGTATTTTCTGCAGAAAATTGCAGCCTTATGGCTGTAAAATTCAATGGCATGCAACAACAAAATTAACCATGGAAAAGTGCCAAGAACTAGCCCAAAATGTGCGCCCTAGTTAGTAGAGTAAGCAAGCAAAAATAGAGAGCTAGTCTAGGGTTAGTTTAGGAGTTAATAGAATGTTAGTAGCTAGGGTTATGCAGCCCTAATGGATGTAGGTTAAACTTTGTAACATCAATTAGAGTAGTAGGTGAGAGGGGATGCCCTAGTAGGGGAAGACTCCTCTCAACGAGGCAAACTAACTTCAAGCAAGAAACCTTTCAAAAGATCAAAATTTGTGTTTCTCAAGGCAATGATTCTATATCTCCAATGCAAAAAATATATGCCTAGTGCCTTTACTATTGGGTTAATGGAGTCAAATGAAGTAAGAGCTAGATAATGTACCTCCTTGGGGGTGTAAGCCCTTTTACTTCCCAAGGCAAGTTTATCTAGCTAGGGTTTAAGCTGAGAGGGTGTATGCCCTTATACTTCTCTTAGCAAACCCTTGTTTAATCAATAAGATGAAGCAATAAAATCATGAAGAATATGGTAGGGGTGTGTGCCCTTATACTTCCCACCTAGCTCCTAGCACAATGATCCTCGACTTAAAAAGAATGATAGCACAAGAGTAGAATACCATACCAAAATCAAGAAAGATGTCAATATAATCCACCATAAAAGCTAGAAAAACATCATCCAAGGCTAGTGCCTCACTCCTCCATAAACCATTCATTAAGATAGCCATAAACAAGTGCACAAGAGACTAATAGAGCCAAAGATAGCGAAAAATTCAGACCAATACTTCTCATAACGAGGGAGAGTTATCTTAAAATGAGATCTTATGATCTCTTATTTATACAAATGTCACCAAGGTTACTTGTCCACAAATTAAGGGGTAAATCACAATATTAGGGCTCAACAACCCTAATCTTTCCCCCTTAACAAAGTAACATTAAACAATTCATTTAAAATTTCACTTTTTGCACAAATAAAGCCCTAATTACATGGACGTCACCCCTTTAGGGGACGTTTTGGCACTAGGAGAAGGTTGTTGGTGATGTAGGAGGGTAGTAAGTCTTTCCAAAGCCATGTGTCAAGCATCCAAATGTCTTCCTTCATGGTCAAAGCCTCAAAAACCTCAAAACATCCAAGTGCCAATGCATACCATCTCACCACCATGCCCTAGCCCCCCAAACATGACGTCAAGCTAAAAAAGAGGACATTTGTCCCCTTTTGGGCAAATCGTTTGGAAAATGAGGGCTGGGCTATGTCGTCCAAGTCATCATCAAGGCCTTCCAAGTATGATCTTTCTCATTCGGTATGCCGGCTCTTGGCATCCAACCTGTGGGCTTGTAGCCCCATGGAAGCCCAAGCTAGGCTTGTTCTCCCAAAACTGTCCACCAACTAGGTCTTGCAAAGACAAATGAGCACGCCCTCCAAGGATCTCAAGTCATAACATCACGATAAGTGAATCCAATCAATAAATAAGCCATCTAAGCATGTGCATCAAAGATCACTATATCAAACAATTAACCGCTCAAAGACACTATGTGACTTGTCAATCTTGAATATGGGAGGGTTGACGAGGTTTCCTATTGGGTAGATATTGCCCTAGGTCAAGGAGAGTTTCCGAGAGATCCCTCTCTAAGCCATGTAAAGTGGATGAAATGGTTGGGGTCAAGACTCAATGGGCATAGGGCTCATGACATACAATGGGTCGTAGTGTCTCATTCATGGGTGCCTTTGTAGAGGGTGTGTGGTACCTTTGTTCGCAATGCACTTTTTTCCAAGCCCATCAATTTCCTTTTATCTTTCTTTCTTTGTTTTCTTTAAATATAGCATAAGGAGAGGTTGAAGGTCACTACCCTGACATGGTGACCAGATGATGGCAATGTCACCCACAAACACCTAGTGGAAATGAGAAGGATGGCTCGTGATGAGACCCCCTTTCTCTTAACCATGCAACTGAGAGCCATTGCCTTGGTTTGGTGACCAGATGATGGCAATGTCATACCACTAGATATTCATGGACATGATAGGTCGGCTCGTGATGAGACCTTTTATCCTTCAACTAACCTTTTAAGCATTATTTATTATATTGTGGGTCCCCTTTACTCAAAGATAAGCGTTTTATTGCTTTCTTGGGTGATCCTTGGGTGAAGCATCTAGAAGGTTTATACAAGGCTTTTATCTTTTACCCAACATCAACCCCTCCGGGCCTTCAACCCCTTCTTCCCGTAGAATGAGGGACAACCCCTTCTTGGGTCAATACACCCTAAAATCCCAAGAGATAAGAAAATCGATGGGAATAATGGTGGAAAATGGTAAGTATGGTTGGGAACGATACAATGGCTCATTAAGGGAGTTCCTAGTAGCAAACCCATCCCTAAGGAAAACCACTTACTGGGGAACAATGTCAACCACCAAGGTGAAGCAGGGTAAACGACATAATGTCCAAGCATATATCATGAAATCTAGAGCAATATAAGATATGACATAATCAAATGGCTTAAATATTGAAATGATGCTCACCATAATACTGACTTGTACCTCATGGAGCAAGGCCCACTGCCTTTTGGACGCCATCTGGTGTGGTGGATGCCATCTGTAAACCTGTGACTATCTGTGGTGGTGAGTGGGTTTTCCATCTGTGCAAAAGGGTACTATTGGTCATGTAGTCTCTCGACACTCCATATCTGCAACTTGAGGGATTCGAGACATAATCTCCTTAGTTATCGACAAAATGGGGATAACATGCCAAACTTTGGAAAAGTAAATATGCCCTCGAGGTGGAGATTCAAGATCTTATCCCTATGGATGCGAATCACCCAGGATCCCTCATATGGAACAATGCCCGACAAGAAGAGAGCTAGTTCAAAAGGATATCTTCTAGGAGGTCCACAATGGAAGGTTGACCCTTTTTTGGGACAACGCCTGGGAACAAATCCCCATCCTAGCGAACCAAGAAGGGTAGAAACATGCTATAAATTCCCTGTTGGAAAAAGGATGGATCCATGTCCATCATTATTGGAAAAATTTGGAAACCCCAGAAACAGAATATGACAAAACCTGGAAAGACCTGGTAGATTGGCTAGTTCCTTTGGACATAGAGGTCAGGAACCGTGTCGAAGAGGAGCTTTCTCTAAGACAAATCAAAATTAAAAATGGCGCAGATATTATCCGTTGGGGAAGTAGAGGGGAAGGCACTTTCAAAGTAAAAGATGTCTATATAAGAGCAGTAGACTTGTTAGAGACGGACAAGAGAAAGGACTGGCAGCGTATTTGGCAACCTGAGAATTGGCCTAAAATTGTGACCTTCCTGTGGTTGATCCTCACAAAAAAAGTTATGACATGGGATAAGCTAAGAAAGAGACAATACAAAGGCCCCTCCATGTGCATGTTGTGTAGAGAGAAGGAGGAAACTCTCAACCACCTCTTCTGTACCTGTGGGGAAGCGAGAAAGATAATGGGGCAATATTGTTCCACATAGCCAGGGGTGGCAGAGAGGACAGAACCAACATGATCATAGATTGGCTAGTAAAACCTTTCAAAAACCCCATCCTAAATAAAACGTGGGAGATATTTCCAGGTATAGAGATGTGGAACCTATGGAAAGAAAGAAACAAAATAATTTTCAAACAAAACTCTCTATCAACCCAATCTTTATGGAACCAAATAAAAGAAAATGTGTAAGAAACTATAACGTCTGGTACTTGGTTGATATAAGACAATATGCTATCGATGGAGGAAGAAGATATCTTCAGACAATGGAAACTAGAATTGGATTTCCAGCAAGCGAACAAAGCTCCCCCCCGTAGAAAGGAAAATGCCCATCAAGCCTGACAGCCGCTGGAAAAAGGAATTATAAAGTTAAATTTCGATGGAGTGTCAAAGGATAACCCCAGAAAATATGGAGTAGGGGGGCTACTGAGAGATTCTAAAGGTCGATTATTGGCCATGTTCACAAGTAAATTGGGTTATAACTCCAATACTGGTGCAGAGCTCCAAGGACTCATCAGAGGTATCACCATGGCCAAAGCCCAGGGAATAAAAAGTCTGATAGTGGAAGGCGACTCGCTCCTTATCATATCGACTCTGAAACGTCTGCTGGATGGATCCAACCCCAAAAATATCACCACAAATTGGAGGCTATCTCATGGCTAGGCTCAGTCTATTGACCTAATTCAGAACTTCCAGGTGATTATCCTATACCAAGTGCGAAGGAGTGCAAACACAGTGACATAATACTTGGCCAACCTAGGAATCCAACAGAGGACTTGATCGTCGAGGTGGAAGCTAGGGGACCCCACTCACCAAACCACCTGGCAGGAGGCCACGAGACTAAGTAAAGTTGACATGAGTCATCACGTTACGAGAAATGGTAAGGACAAGGTAACAATAGGTGTGCTGGAGCAACTCAATGTGACAACAATCGAGAGGGTGAAAGACAGGGACCCAGTTGGCGAAATCGAGCAAGTCACTCAGATACCTGATAAGACAATGGAAACAACTGGCGAGCATGAAGCAACAACAGTAATATTTCAACATCATAAGGGTACTTGGAAAGATGAGAGGGATCATACCAGAGAAGGGGTCGACAATCATGTCGACGAGGCCAACCTCATCTATTGATTCGATGAGTACTCTAGCAGAGTACTGGATGGGACATGGATTCTCAATGCAACTCAAGGGTGAGCACTGCCATCACAAGAGGGAGATAAACAATAATTGTAACATGCAGAAGGTACAATTTGAGGATGGGAATGAGATCCACGGTCTCAAAGGTGGTTATGAGAATTAATGCAGAAGTACTGCAGGTACAACCTCCCCTTGGGTGAATCATATGATAGAAATCATGAAACGATCCTTGGCAAAGATGGAAGGACAATGTCACATTGGGAATGCTTCCCTTTGCGGGTTCTTCCTAGGGATAAATAAACTTGTAAAGGATCAGTCCCCCAAGAGTAGGAAGAAGAGTGACACAGGGAGGTGGAAGTGGCGGGGGTGGTGGAAGCACGTAATGATTCCTTCGGGGCGTCTTTAACTACCAAGCTTAGGAGGTGCACGAGTAATCTGAGGAAGCTGGACTCGTGGCCAGTCTGAGAGAAATAGGAACCAAGTTCCAAGACTTGGGATAGCTGAGGCAGGGACAATTGGAGCAACCTAAAAATTCTGGTGGGTTTCTAGTAGAATGGCTAGAAAGGGAACAAATCAGAAAGGCAAGCAAATAGAGCCCTCCTGTTCAAAAGGACTGACAAATCGCACCAGGGCAGCTCGAGCGACGTGGATGGCTGGTACGCATTTTAAATACCTAAGCACGGATGAGGAAAAACAACATGCTGCGGAAATTGAGGAAGCGGTGAGGCGACAACGCTGCTCGACTTTTGATGCAGAGATAGAGTGCGAAGTTAAATATTGGGTAGATGATCCTAAGTATACTTGCACCAGGGAAACCAAGTATTTCCAGCTCACTGAAACGTACTAGGTGGTCAAAGCCATGGTTTCCCAGGCTGTGGACAAGGCTAAAAGAGACAATGACAAAACACTCCATGCAATTGAAATTCTAGACGAAAATTCAACCTTTTCTGTCGCTCTCAGTTTGGAATCAAATTCCGGGTTAGACAAGAAGTCCATAACCTAGGAAAACCCCCAAATCCTCCAGGATCGCATGCCTGCCCCATCTAGATCGAGGACGAGGAAGACTCCAATGCTACGGGCGACGAGGTAGACAAGGGAAAGGGACCTCTCGAATCTTCGGAGAAGCCCAGGAACCAATTCTTTAGGTTTTGATCATTGCTCTTTGTTTTTTTTTGCTTGTCCGAAATCATAAGTTTAGAAAGACCCTAGTGGTTTCTTTTCTTGCTTAAACTTAAATGGTTAGATATGGTCATGCCCCTTCTTTTGATTTAGATCAAGGGGCTAGTTTCTGTGTGATGTTTAAACTCATGGATGATTTATACATTCTTAGATGTAACCAATGAGGAGGCTACTTTCCAATATGGCAGCCCCTCATTAGGGTCTTCTTTTCATGTTTGCTTCTAAACTTAGATTTTCACTAGTAAAGGCGTTAGTTTCTTTCAAGACAACTCCTCATTAATGTGTGTGTACTTATATTATCCATATATAAAAATATATAATCTCTTTTTTAATAAAAAAAACTTAAATTTAAATTTTCTTTACTTTGAAAGAAAGTAAAACATATACACCTTCATAAACTTAACAAAAATATCTTATCTTATAACAAAAATATCACATACCAAAATTTGACCTTCTCACTATCACTTTAAATTATATATTATTATTACAACATTAAATTATATATTATTATTACAACATGAATGAAGTAAAGCATATACACACTCATAAACTTAACAAAAATATCTTATCTTATAACAAAAATATCTCATACCAAAATTTGACCTTTTCATTATGACTTTAAATTATATATTATTATTGCAACATGAATGAAGTGTAATATCACTTTAAAAAAAATCACGATGGATAGCTTGCATGGCAAGACGTCACGAGTCCCTCGGGCTGTTACTTTCCACTCCTATATCATCCACTATGTGGAAAAATATCAGAATAAGTTCCCAACAAATTAACTTTCATCGAGAAAAAAACATCACTTTAAATTATATGTTATTATTACAACATGAATGAAGTATAACATCGCTTATAATCTTAAAATCTTAGGAAGCTTAAAATCTTATTTTTCATTAAATATATTTGTAACTTAGGAGCAACGAAACAAGAAATCCCACTTCCTCACATTGACTTAGGTTATATTTGAAATTTCTCATTTAATCTCTTAAATTGAATGCTTACATTTAATCTCATTTAATAATTAAATTGAATGTTTACATGTTAATAATTAAAAAAGAAAAGGATATGACAGCAGATTCCACAGGGAGGGTTTAAGGGTTGTTTTTTATGGAGCAGAAATATGTTTGGGTGAAAGCGCAAAGAAGTGCACTGATATATTAGAATCAGTGATCGATTGGAGTAGTTGAATTTGCAGAGGCGGACAGATGGCGAGCAGACTAGGAAGGAGGGTCGTACATTTCGCCAATTTGCCTCTGAAACTGGTGATGCCCTCTTCAAGAGAAAACATCAAGGAAGTCGCATTCAAGACCATTCCCTCTGCATCTAAGGTAATTAATATTACCCCCTCTCTGTCTTCGATCCCTTTTGGTTTTTGGTCTCAGTGCTTATACGGGTAATGTAACGACCCCTCCAATTTTTGTTTAGAGGCGTGGGTTCGATTCTTCTTGTGCTGTTGGAATCTTCCGGGCAGCTGTTCATTTTTCAATAATATCGTTTTAAAGTTTTTATTATGTTTTTTTCCCTGTTTCTGTCACAGTCCTTGCTAAATCCTACTACTGCATTTGCTTCTTACAGAATACTCCCTGGACTGAGAAAGCTTACTTACTAGATTCGAATCCTTGCAAGCCTGTTACACAGTGCAATCATTTTCCGCTCTTAGAACTAACGTTCCTTTATTTATTTATTTTTGGGATTCCAAAGGGGCGATTGATAAGCCATATGCTTTTGGGTTTAATGTTAAATCAGTATAGATCTATTTTAACCCTGTATCTATCAATCATCACCAAGACCAAGAGGGATACAAAATCAAACCACGTGCAACCCTTTTAGTGCTTAAAAAATTATAGGTTAATATATATATATATAGTGTTGGAACTACGTATTTATCCATATAGGACTATAGAATGCAATTCATTT
Source organism: Picea engelmannii (assembly GCA_009831015.1). Lineage (NCBI taxonomy): Eukaryota > Viridiplantae > Streptophyta > Pinopsida > Pinales > Pinaceae > Picea > Picea engelmannii. The sequence continues at coordinate 22,622 of ML859976.1, forward strand.
CTCTGGTGCAATCAAAGTTATTGCCAGTTATACATATAGTTGCCTTGGGCTGCCTCCAACAAACTTTAGGTTAGTAATTATCAGAGAAATTAAAGCAGAGTAACTATTATCACCAACTAACTGCTTTAAGGCATTGGAAATTAATGAAAGGACATAAATTTCAGTCAAAATTAGTTTGCCTTATTAAGCAGAATTGCATGAACAACCTTGTTCAAGGACGTGGTAGCTCAGAAAAAGTTGACCTAACTTATCAAGCAACTGAAAGTGGCTTTTAGTTTGTCAATCGCTGCTTGGCATCGATTACTAGCTAGTTTAATTTTCTTGGATAGCAGTTCCACACACGATATAAACTTTAAATATCTTGAGTTGATGTATCTGAACATTTTATTCTGTGGGGAAATTCAAGCTTATTGTGCTTCCCTTTCTTTTCCCTACAGATTGAGATTAAGAGGGTGCTGGAGTCTCTATATGGGCTAGAGGTCGAGAAGGTACAAACACTTAACATGCAAGGCAAAAAGAAACGCAGAGGTGGGATTGTTTTTGCTAAACCTGATTACAAGAAAGCATATGTAACTCTCAAGCATCCAGTCACCTTGCCACCAAACCTTTTTCCTATTAATATATTTGAAGAGGGAAAAGAGGCCAAGCAGCAGGAGGAGGCAGGCACTGTGGACAAGCAGGGGAAACTGACTCATTGGCTTGAGGATAGCAAAGATAAATTTAAACCCGATCAGCGGCAATCAGAAAAGCGGAAGGCTGAGGCTAGCAAGAAGCTTGCTCCTTGGCACAGTAAGCTTTCCTGGAGGTAGAGGTCACGAGTCGTGGATATATATCCTGTTAATGAATACAATTGATCATGCTAAATACATTGTTTTATCTCCTCCAAGCTGTTCATTTTGCTTTATCTGTGCACAATTGGCAATACAAAAAGCTCTCTCAGATATGAGCCTAACAATTTGATTGTAATTTGTAATCAAGTTGGCATATATCTTAAAATCCATGAACTCTAAATGAGAGATTTACATTCTTAAGTTTGTCTGCATTTCCATGAGACTATGGAAGAGTATTAAGTTCCATTCTGATTTCTGCCGCTATTGCTTGCTGAAGTTACGATGGTATAGAATTCTACTATATTAATGATCATAAACATCTGTTGGTTGTGGGAAATATTGAATTGCGTATTGGCATTGTGGGTATTCTTTTGTTCTTTTATCTGGCTTTAGCTACTTTTTTGTTATTCAGTGCCAGTGTAGCTGATATGGTATTCTGTTTGAACAGCTTATATTTTGGCATTTGGTTTGTGATGTAATAGAACTATTGCTAGCATATCATTGCACTTAACCATGGTTATTGATGGACATAAATGTGCATGCGTTTCCATATGCAAACACAGGTTGTAGGTACCATAACGCTTAAATTCTTGCACATAGTGGAGCTAGATTTTATTGAACTAATATATTCTTCAGAATCAAACTCTGCTCACCAAGTGGTAACGGCTTCTTTTTTAGCTCTTTCAGTGACAAGATACGTCTAATTATATCAAAGTTGTTCATGCAGCACATGCTCTCTGTTTCATACGTGCTTTTGGCAATTATTGTCCACTATTTAGAAAAAGAAAAGACAACTGCATAAATAATTACTGGAAGAGGATATTGTGGAAGCAGGAGTGAAGAATCCCTAGGAGAGGTGATTTTTTGCAAACTTATGTCTATCAGTTCGCTGAATCAAACCATGGAAAGTCTGATTCTAGAGTTCGTATTTGAATTTTGAGTATTCCTGGAATGCTTTTGAGTCTATATGCCTTACAGTTATTCCTTGGATATTGATGTTATCCTTGGCGTGGGAAGACATTGTCATCACTTTCTGTTTGTATGAAAACAGAAAGTAAGTCGTGAAAAGTTACAATTCAATAGATGCAATACCCCAATTTTTCCACATGTAAATATATTTAAGTGGTAATGAATATGATGTGTATACCTGCCTTACTATGAAGAAGACCTTACTAAATTGAGATCCTTACTATCCTTAACAAATATCATGGGTTGCAAAGCTTCAACTTTCTTCCAGCATTTTCTAATGAATGTTGGATCCCTCAATCGAATCACCTGATGTATTGAATTTTCACTATGCTAGGCTCAAGCATGAGGTTTATTTCAATTTTAGCATTTACTTGAACCATAGACAAATGCAGCTACACCATTAACAATTGCTGCAATAACCAAGATCACAAGAAGAAATACCATGCACAAGAACGCAAGAAATATCCTGGGAAACCCTTCTCAACAAGGGAAGAAAACCCAACAATCCTTTGCTATATTCTCAAGAGAAAGACCTCCCACACCATAGACTTAGCACACAAAAGGGTGCTCTCAAAAACCAAGAAGGCTAGCGCCCAAGAGAGGTGCGCACTTCAGCCCTAGAATATGTACTTGCTGAAATTTCCAAAATCACATGTGTGTTGTGTGTTTCCTCAATGGGGAAATCACCTTTATTTATACTAGA
>ML859976.1:25223-36095 GCA_009831015.1 Picea engelmannii
AACTGGAAAATGTCTGTCCGTCAGAAATCTCAATCCACTTTCCGAACTGGAAAGAAACTGCTCATCCTGGACCATTTTTCGAACTGAAAAATGACTGTCCATCAATCAATAATACATCAGTGCTCCCTCCCAACCTGGGAGTCGTCTGTTGAGGTCAATCCTTTTCTTCCACGCTCTGAAGTTAGAAGCTCCATCTAACTTGTTTTCTGACTTCATAGAGTAAGTCATGGCTGCTTTGACTTGGTCAACCCTAGATTTGACCAGAAACTCAACCTTGACGTCTTGGCTTGTTGAGAGTATCAGGAGATGCGCTAGGCTAGGGCGCACTGATCTATCCAAAAATTAGGTCAATCCCTTCACTTAAGGTGCCTCAACGAGAGGATTAGGGTTTCTGCAATTGCACCTGCTAGTAACCCTAGCGGCAGTGCTTTGGTGACTGCTCCTGCTAGAAATCCTAGCGGCAGTTCTTTAACGAGCTTAATATCCTTATGGCTATGTTTCCTTCCAACAGTTAGACTGAATGAAGGAGGTGTGGGCCCATAACCTGTTAGAATATAATGGATGTGCTCGTTTTACCATTGACAATATCGCTATCATCACCCAACCATAGGCCGAAGCCACCCTCCAAGCACCTTAACCTTGACAAAGAATCACTCCGGAAGCAAACCTTAGGCTAGATAGCCAAACAAGGGGTAGTGCATCTTTCCCCCAAGGATAGCGCACCAACAAGAGCTGATCAGATAGTCCAAACCCTAACCAAGAGATAGTCCAAGCCAAACGTGATCTGCTAGCTGCAGTAGCTGCAATGGCAGCTCTCCTCCAAACCTGCGCACAAGTACTGCTCTGCAATTCTGAGACTGCCTGCCAGAATGAAGACTGGCCTCCTGTATTTATAGTAATTCTGGCTAACTGCCTGGGCCGATTTCTCATTCTGGGTATCTGTCTGTTCAGTATATATTATTTTTTCTGGTCGACTTCTTCTCTTGGAGGCTAATAACCTAATACAAGTTATCTTCTTGAGCCGACATGTCTTCTAGGGTTATTAGCCAACTCATTAGGGTTTCTTCTTACTTCCCGAAATATTCTATTCTCGTCAGGTTTACAAGTGGAGGTAAATACCTCCCGTAGCTACCATAATATCAACAATGTCGATGCAGATTGGGCAGGGAGCGCAGTGGACCAGAAGAGCACATCCGGTTGTTGTTTTACCTTGGGGTCTGCCATGGTTTCCTGGTGCAGAAGGAAACAAAGCTCTGTGGTCTTGAGTACCGCAGAAGCAAAGTATATAGCATTGAGTGTGGCAGTCTGTGAAGCAGTATGACTTTGCAAGCTCCTGACAGATGTATTTGATCATGAGATGGATCCTACCATTATTCATTGTGATAACCAGAGTTGTGTGAAGCTCTCTGAGAATCCTGTGTTTCAGAATAGATTGAAACACATTGAGATAAAATATCATTATATCGGAGATATGGTGCAGAGGAAAGCAGTACACGTGCAGTACCTTCCTACACATGAGCAGATTGCAGATATCTTCACCAAACCGCTTGCCAAGACGAAGTTCGAGTACTTTCGTGAGAAACTTAGCTTGGTGGAGAATGCCTCCCTGGCTAAGAGGGAGTGCTCATGATTACAACTTCGTGAGACATCCTCCAGGACACAGATTGAGTGAGTCGGCCTGTGAGAGAGCCCACGAGTTGGGTATGCCCATGAGATGGGTGTGTCGTTTGAGAAGAAACGATGTGTACCCCTGTGAGGGGTGAAGGTGCCCATGTATGGGTGTATTGTTCTCCTCTGTGTAGAGAGTTGAGACAATGTGGTACCCCAAATGATTCTCCTCTAGAGACTCAGTGAGATAGAGATCTCTTGAGTAGAACGTCCTTGTGGCTGAGCACAGGTGGACGTGACCCTAGTGGTTGAGCACTAGTGAGTGTGTGCCCAGATGATTCTCCTGTGAGACTCAGTGAGATAGAGATCTGTTGAGTAGGACGTCACTGTGGCTGAGCACAGGTAGACGTGCCCCTAGTGGCTGAGCACTAGTGGGTGTGTGAGATCCCTTGCTTCCAGATGATTCTCCTGTGAGACTCAGTGAGATAGAGATCTGTTGAGTAGAACGTCCCTGTGGCTGAGCACAGGTGGACATGCCCCTAGTGGTTGAGCACTAGTGAGTGTGTGAGATCCCTTGCTATATTGTCTAAGAATAAGATTTACCTGTAACCCTAATTGTGATGTAAAGGGTACAGGTCAATCCCACCATAAAGTGAAACATAATTAATACTGTAATTATTAATTATATTCTGAGTTATGCCATGTTGTGCCAATAGACACCACTTTTGATGTGTCCAATCTAGTATAAATAAAGGTGATTTCCCCATTGAGGAAACACACAACACACATGTGATTTTGGAAATTTCAGCAAGTACATATTCTAGGGCTGAAGTGCGCACCTCTCTTGGGCGCTAGCCTTCTTGGTTTTTGAGAGCACCCTTTTGTGTGCTAAGTCTATGGTGTGGGAGGTCTTTCTCTTGAGAATATAGCAAAGGATTGTTGGGTTTTCTTCCCTTGTTGAGAAGGGTTTCCCAGGATATTTCTTGCGTTCTTGTGCATGGTATTTCTTCTTGTGATCTTGGTTATTGCAGCAATTGTTAATGGTGTAGCTGCATTTGTCTATGGTTCAAGTAAATGCTAAAATTGAAATAAACCTCATGCTTGAGCCTAGCATAGTGAAAATTCAATACATCAGGTGATTCGATTGAGGGATCCAACATTCATTAGAAAATGCTGGAAGAAAGTTGAAGCTTTGCAACCCATGATATTTGTTAAGGATAGTAAGGATCTCAATTTAGTAAGGTCTTCTTCATAGTAAGGCAGGTATACACATCATATTCATTACCACTTAAATATATTTACATGTGGAAAAATTGGGGTATTGCATCTATTGAATTGTAACTTTTCACGACTTACTTTCTGTTTTCATACAAACAGAAAGTGATGACAATGTCTTCCCACGCCAAGGATAACATCAATATCCAAGGAATAACTGTAAGGCATATAGACTCAAAAGCATTCCAGGAATACTCAAAATTCAAATACGAACTCTAGAATCAGACTTTCCATGGTTTGATTCAGCGAACTGATAGACATAAGTTTGCAAAAAATCACCTCTCCTAGGGATTCTTCACTCCTGCTTCCACAATATCCTCTTCCAGTAATTATTTATGCAGTTGTCTTTTCTTTTTCTAAATAGTGGACAATAATTGCCAAAAGCACGTATGAAACAGAGAGCATGTGCTGCATGAACAACTTTGATATAATTAGACGTATCTTGTCACTGAAAGAGCTAAAAAAGAAGCCGTTACCACTTGGTGAGCAGAGTTTGATTCTGAAGAATATATTAGTTCAATAAAATCTAGCTCCACTATGTGCAAGAATTTAAGCGTTATGGTACCTACAACCTGTGTTTGCATATGGAAACGCATGCACATTTATGTCCATCAATAACCATGGTTAAGTGCAATGATATGCTAGCAATAGTTCTATTACATCACAAACCAAATGCCAAAATATAAGCTGTTCAAACAGAATACCATATCAGCTACACTGGCACTGAATAACAAAAAAGTAGCTAAAGCCAGATAAAAGAACAAAAGAATACCCACAATGCCAATACGCAATTCAATATTTCCCACAACCAACAGATGTTTATGATCATTAATATAGTAGAATTCTATACCATCGTAACTTCAGCAAGCAATAGCGGCAGAAATCAGAATGGAACTTAATACTCTTCCATAGTCTCATGGAAATGCAGACAAACTTAAGAATGTAAATCTCTCATTTAGAGTTCATGGATTTTAAGATATATGCCAACTTGATTACAAATTACAATCAAATTGTTAGGCTCATATCTGAGAGAGCTTTTTGTATTGCCAATTGTGCACAGATAAAGCAAAATGAACAGCTTGGAGGAGATAAAACAATGTATTTAGCATGATCAATTGTATTCATTAACAGGATATATATCCACGACTCGTGACCTCTACCTCCAGGAAAGCTTACTGTGCCAAGGAGCAAGCTTCTTGCTAGCCTCAGCCTTCCGCTTTTCTGATTGCCGCTGATCGGGTTTAAATTTATCTTTGCTATCCTCAAGCCAATGAGTCAGTTTCCCCTGCTTGTCCACAGTGCCTGCCTCCTCCTGCTGCTTGGCCTCTTTTCCCTCTTCAAATATATTAATAGGAAAAAGGTTTGGTGGCAAGGTGACTGGATGCTTGAGAGTTACATATGCTTTCTTGTAATCAGGTTTAGCAAAAACAATCCCACCTCTGCGTTTCTTTTTGCCTTGCATGTTAAGTGTTTGTACCTTCTCGACCTCTAGCCCATATAGAGACTCCAGCACCCTCTTAATCTCAATCTGTAGGGAAAAGAAAGGGAAGCACAATAAGCTTGAATTTCCCCACAGAATAAAATGTTCAGATACATCAACTCAAGATATTTAAAGTTTATATCGTGTGTGGAACTGCTATCCAAGAAAATTAAACTAGCTAGTAATCGATGCCAAGCAGCGATTGACAAACTAAAAGCCACTTTCAGTTGCTTGATAAGTTAGGTCAACTTTTTCTGAGCTACCACGTCCTTGAACAAGGTTGTTCATGCAATTCTGCTTAATAAGGCAAACTAATTTTGACTGAAATTTATGTCCTTTCATTAATTTCCAATGCCTTAAAGCAGTTAGTTGGTGATAATAGTTACTCTGCTTTAATTTCTCTGATAATTACTAACCTAAAGTTTGTTGGAGGCAGCCCAAGGCAACTATATGTATAACTGGCAATAACTTTGATTGCACCAGAGAAATGAATTGCATTCTATAGTCCTATATGGATAAATACGTAGTTCCAACACTATATATATATATATTAACCTATAATTTTTTAAGCACTAAAAGGGTTGCACGTGGTTTGATTTTGTATCCCTCTTGGTCTTGGTGATGATTGATAGATACAGGGTTAAAATAGATCTATACTGATTTAACATTAAACCCAAAAGCATATGGCTTATCAATCGCCCCTTTGGAATCCCAAAAATAAATAAATAAAGGAACGTTAGTTCTAAGAGCGGAAAATGATTGCACTGTGTAACAGGCTTGCAAGGATTCGAATCTAGTAAGTAAGCTTTCTCAGTCCAGGGAGTATTCTGTAAGAAGCAAATGCAGTAGTAGGATTTAGCAAGGACTGTGACAGAAACAGGGAAAAAAACATAATAAAAACTTTAAAACGATATTATTGAAAAATGAACAGCTGCCCGGAAGATTCCAACAGCACAAGAAGAATCGAACCCACGCCTCTAAACAAAAATTGGAGGGGTCGTTACATTACCCGTATAAGCACTGAGACCAAAAACCAAAAGGGATCGAAGACAGAGAGGGGGTAATATTAATTACCTTAGATGCAGAGGGAATGGTCTTGAATGCGACTTCCTTGATGTTTTCTCTTGAAGAGGGCATCACCAGTTTCAGAGGCAAATTGGCGAAATGTACGACCCTCCTTCCTAGTCTGCTCGCCATCTGTCCGCCTCTGCAAATTCAACTACTCCAATCGATCACTGATTCTAATATATCAGTGCACTTCTTTGCGCTTTCACCCAAACATATTTCTGCTCCATAAAAAACAACCCTTAAACCCTCCCTGTGGAATCTGCTGTCATATCCTTTTCTTTTTTAATTATTAACATGTAAACATTCAATTTAATTATTAAATGAGATTAAATGTAAGCATTCAATTTAAGAGATTAAATGAGAAATTTCAAATATAACCTAAGTCAATGTGAGGAAGTGGGATTTCTTGTTTCGTTGCTCCTAAGTTACAAATATATTTAATGAAAAATAAGATTTTAAGCTTCCTAAGATTTTAAGATTATAAGCGATGTTATACTTCATTCATGTTGTAATAATAACATATAATTTAAAGTGATGTTTTTTTCTCGATGAAAGTTAATTTGTTGGGAACTTATTCTGATATTTTTCCACATAGTGGATGATATAGGAGTGGAAAGTAACAGCCCGAGGGACTCGTGACGTCTTGCCATGCAAGCTATCCATCGTGATTTTTTTTAAAGTGATATTACACTTCATTCATGTTGCAATAATAATATATAATTTAAAGTCATAATGAAAAGGTCAAATTTTGGTATGAGATATTTTTGTTATAAGATAAGATATTTTTGTTAAGTTTATGAGTGTGTATATGCTTTACTTCATTCATGTTGTAATAATAATATATAATTTAATGTTGTAATAATAATATATAATTTAAAGTGATAGTGAGAAGGTCAAATTTTGGTATGTGATATTTTTGTTATAAGATAAGATATTTTTGTTAAGTTTATGAAGGTGTATATGTTTTACTTTCTTTCAAAGTAAAGAAAATTTAAATTTAAGTTTTTTTTATTAAAAAAGAGATTATATATTTTTATATATGGATAATATAAGTACACACACATTAATGAGGAGTTGTCTTGAAAGAAACTAACGCCTTTACTAGTGAAAATCTAAGTTTAGAAGCAAACATGAAAAGAAGACCCTAATGAGGGGCTGCCATATTGGAAAGTAGCCTCCTCATTGGTTACATCTAAGAATGTATAAATCATCCATGAGTTTAAACATCACACAGAAACTAGCCCCTTGATCTAAATCAAAAGAAGGGGCATGACCATATCTAACCATTTAAGTTTAAGCAAGAAAAGAAACCACTAGGGTCTTTCTAAACTTATGATTTCGGACAAGCAAAAAAAAACAAAGAGCAATGATCAAAACCTAAAGAATTGGTTCCTGGGCTTCTCCGAAGATTCGAGAGGTCCCTTTCCCTTGTCTACCTCGTCGCCCGTAGCATTGGAGTCTTCCTCGTCCTCGATCTAGATGGGGCAGGCATGCGATCCTGGAGGATTTGGGGGTTTTCCTAGGTTATGGACTTCTTGTCTAACCCGGAATTTGATTCCAAACTGAGAGCGACAGAAAAGGTTGAATTTTCGTCTAGAATTTCAATTGCATGGAGTGTTTTGTCATTGTCTCTTTTAGCCTTGTCCACAGCCTGGGAAACCATGGCTTTGACCACCTAGTACGTTTCAGTGAGCTGGAAATACTTGGTTTCCCTGGTGCAAGTATACTTAGGATCATCTACCCAATATTTAACTTCGCACTCTATCTCTGCATCAAAAGTCGAGCAGCGTTGTCGCCTCACCGCTTCCTCAATTTCCGCAGCATGTTGTTTTTCCTCATCCGTGCTTAGGTATTTAAAATGCGTACCAGCCATCCACGTCGCTCGAGCTGCCCTGGTGCGATTTGTCAGTCCTTTTGAACAGGAGGGCTCTATTTGCTTGCCTTTCTGATTTGTTCCCTTTCTAGCCATTCTACTAGAAACCCACCAGAATTTTTAGGTTGCTCCAATTGTCCCTGCCTCAGCTATCCCAAGTCTTGGAACTTGGTTCCTATTTCTCTCAGACTGGCCACGAGTCCAGCTTCCTCAGATTACTCGTGCACCTCCTAAGCTTGGTAGTTAAAGACGCCCCGAAGGAATCATTACGTGCTTCCACCACCCCCGCCACTTCCACCTCCCTGTGTCACTCTTCTTCCTACTCTTGGGGGACTGATCCTTTACAAGTTTATTTATCCCTAGGAAGAACCCGCAAAGGGAAGCATTCCCAATGTGACATTGTCCTTCCATCTTTGCCAAGGATCGTTTCATGATTTCTATCATATGATTCACCCAAGGGGAGGTTGTACCTGCAGTACTTCTGCATTAATTCTCATAACCACCTTTGAGACCGTGGATCTCATTCCCATCCTCAAATTGTACCTTCTGCATGTTACAATTATTGTTTATCTCCCTCTTGTGATGGCAGTGCTCACCCTTGAGTTGCATTGAGAATCCATGTCCCATCCAGTACTCTGCTAGAGTACTCATCGAATCAATAGATGAGGTTGGCCTCGTCGACATGATTGTCGACCCCTTCTCTGGTATGATCCCTCTCATCTTTCCAAGTACCCTTATGATGTTGAAATATTACTGTTGTTGCTTCATGCTCGCCAGTTGTTTCCATTGTCTTATCAGGTATCTGAGTGACTTGCTCGATTTCGCCAACTGGGTCCCTGTCTTTCACCCTCTCGATTGTTGTCACATTGAGTTGCTCCAGCACACCTATTGTTACCTTGTCCTTACCATTTCTCGTAACGTGATGACTCATGTCAACTTTACTTAGTCTCGTGGCCTCCTGCCAGGTGGTTTGGTGAGTGGGGTCCCCTAGCTTCCACCTCGACGATCAAGTCCTCTGTTGGATTCCTAGGTTGGCCAAGTATTATGTCACTGTGTTTGCACTCCTTCGCACTTGGTATAGGATAATCACCTGGAAGTTCTGAATTAGGTCAATAGACTGAGCCTAGCCATGAGATAGCCTCCAATTTGTGGTGATATTTTTGGGGTTGGATCCATCCAGCAGACGTTTCAGAGTCGATATGATAAGGAGCGAGTCGCCTTCCACTATCAGACTTTTTATTCCCTGGGCTTTGGCCATGGTGATACCTCTGATGAGTCCTTGGAGCTCTGCACCAGTATTGGAGTTATAACCCAATTTACTTGTGAACATGGCCAATAATCGACCTTTAGAATCTCTCAGTAGCCCCCCTACTCCATATTTTCTGGGGTTATCCTTTGACACTCCATCGAAATTTAACTTTATAATTCCTTTTTCCAGCGGCTGTCAGGCTTGATGGGCATTTTCCTTTCTACGGGGGGGAGCTTTGTTCGCTTGCTGGAAATCCAATTCTAGTTTCCATTGTCTGAAGATATCTTCTTCCTCCATCGATAGCATATTGTCTTATATCAACCAAGTACCAGACGTTATAGTTTCTTACACATTTTCTTTTATTTGGTTCCATAAAGATTGGGTTGATAGAGAGTTTTGTTTGAAAATTATTTTGTTTCTTTCTTTCCATAGGTTCCACATCTCTATACCTGGAAATATCTCCCACGTTTTATTTAGGATGGGGTTTTTGAAAGGTTTTACTAGCCAATCTATGATCATGTTGGTTCTGTCCTCTCTGCCACCCCTGGCTATGTGGAACAATATTGCCCCATTATCTTTCTCGCTTCCCCACAGGTACAGAAGAGGTGGTTGAGAGTTTCCTCCTTCTCTCTACACAACATGCACATGGAGGGGCCTTTGTATTGTCTCTTTCTTAGCTTATCCCATGTCATAACTTTTTTTGTGAGGATCAACCACAGGAAGGTCACAATTTTAGGCCAATTCTCAGGTTGCCAAATACGCTGCCAGTCCTTTCTCTTGTCCGTCTCTAACAAGTCTACTGCTCTTATATAGACATCTTTTACTTTGAAAGTGCCTTCCCCTCTACTTCCCCAACGGATAATATCTGCGCCATTTTTAATTTTGATTTGTCTTAGAGAAAGCTCCTCTTCGACACGGTTCCTGACCTCTATGTCCAAAGGAACTAGCCAATCTACCAGGTCTTTCCAGGTTTTGTCATATTCTGTTTCTGGGGTTTCCAAATTTTTCCAATAATGATGGACATGGATCCATCCTTTTTCCAACAGGGAATTTATAGCATGTTTCTACCCTTCTTGGTTCGCTAGGATGGGGATTTGTTCCCAGGCGTTGTCCCAAAAAAGGGTCAACCTTCCATTGTGGACCTCCTAGAAGATATCCTTTTGAACTAGCTCTCTTCTTGTCGGGCATTGTTCCATATGAGGGATCCTGGGTGATTCGCATCCATAGGGATAAGATCTTGAATCTCCACCTCGAGGGCATATTTACTTTTCCAAAGTTTGGCATGTTATCCCCATTTTGTCGATAACTAAGGAGATTATGTCTCGAATCCCTCAAGTTGCAGATATGGAGTGTCGAGAGACTACATGACCAATAGTACCCTTTTGCACAGATGGAAAACCCACTCACCACCACAGATAGTCACAGGTTTACAGATGGCATCCACCACACCAGATGGCGTCCAAAAGGCAGTGGGCCTTGCTCCATGAGGTACAAGTCAGTATTATGGTGAGCATCATTTCAATATTTAAGCCATTTGATTATGTCATATCTTATATTGCTCTAGATTTCATGATATATGCTTGGACATTATGTCGTTTACCCTGCTTCACCTTGGTGGTTGACATTGTTCCCCAGTAAGTGGTTTTCCTTAGGGATGGGTTTGCTACTAGGAACTCCCTTAATGAGCCATTGTATCGTTCCCAACCATACTTACCATTTTCCACCATTATTCCCATCGATTTTCTTATCTCTTGGGATTTTAGGGTGTATTGACCCAAGAAGGGGTTGTCCCTCATTCTACGGGAAGAAGGGGTTGAAGGCCCGGAGGGGTTGATGTTGGGTAAAAGATAAAAGCCTTGTATAAACCTTCTAGATGCTTCACCCAAGGATCACCCAAGAAAGCAATAAAACGCTTATCTTTGAGTAAAGGGGACCCACAATATAATAAATAATGCTTAAAAGGTTAGTTGAAGGATAAAAGGTCTCATCACGAGCCGACCTATCATGTCCATGAATATCTAGTGGTATGACATTGCCATCATCTGGTCACCAAACCAAGGCAATGGCTCTCAGTTGCATGGTTAAGAGAAAGGGGGTCTCATCACGAGCCATCCTTCTCATTTCCACTAGGTGTTTGTGGGTGACATTGCCATCATCTGGTCACCATGTCAGGGTAGTGACCTTCAACCTCTCCTTATGCTATATTTAAAGAAAACAAAGAAAGAAAGATAAAAGGAAATTGATGGGCTTGGAAAAAAGTGCATTGCGAACAAAGGTACCACACACCCTCTACAAAGGCACCCATGAATGAGACACTAC
>ML859979.1:0-17234 GCA_009831015.1 Picea engelmannii
AGCCTTCTGAACTTGATTCTATGAGGTGACTTCAGCCCTTGTATTCCATCTGAACTTATCGAAGTCTCTATCCCTCATGAGCTTGATCCTTGTTGCAAACTCAAGGATTCTAAGGAATCCTGCGCACAGTCCTTGCGGCCTTCGTGATAACCTCTAGTTATATGACAAATCCAACTCTGTGCACTCCTTGTGACATAAGTTCTTCAATGGCTCACTTGGGTTGGAAAAGTTTAAGACTAAACCTGGCCTATGCACACCTTGCATGGCTCTATGCTATACTTTCACTTCTACTGGTATAAGTTAACACTATCTCTCCTAAGCTTTCTGAGATAAAACTCAGAATCTTGTCAACTCACTCCTTGCGGACTTTCACTGCACTCCTTGTATGAATTCTCAGGAAGAGAAACAATTGAAACTTATACTCTTCTCGCGGACTTCATACATTCAACATGAAATCACATACATATGGCATTGAAACAAATGCATAACATAAACTAGAATTAAACTGTAAACATACCATTCAATAGATGCATACAGGGACCAAAATACACAAGAAAATTTGGATCAAAGAATTCTTATATTAATTCAAGTTCTTATGTACATGGTCTACAACAAAAACATCTATCTACTCATACAACTTCTACAATATATGTTCTTCTCTTCTCTCCTATGCTCTCTTTTCTCTACTGCTCATACAATGAGAATAATGATACAATTCATCTACGAGGGAGTCTTCTTGAGTTTTTCCCTCCTACAACCTTAATCTATCTTATCGAAATTAAATACTACCATCTACTTTACATTTATTACAATAAATGTCCACAACCGACAGATGAGAGAGAATGCTAAAGATCTGTATTACAATCCCCAAAACAGTGAAAGAAAATACATCCTTACAACTATTACATTAATGGATCTTCTTTTGAAATTCAAAAATGTCTTCAAAATGTGTGCTGGTGTATATCATACTGTCCTCCACTCTCTCTTTTTGATGATGCTCTTGCATCATTGTAGTTGGAGGTGGTAGCTTCATCACTCAAGAAAAATATTCAAGGGATTAAAAAATCAGGTAGGAGTATAATAAGAGTGTAGGAATCACTACCCCGAGGTCTTCAACAAATCGTTGTGGAAAGACTGGAAGAACTTGAACAACATGTACCGAACTTCATTGATTCTGAATAGGAACTTGACTAGATTCTCAAGATGGCCAACTCATGAAGTTCAAGAGACTAACTAAAGAATGGTTGACTCAGGCTGGAAAGATTCCCTTGGACAAAATCACAACAAAATATAATGAGACTCACGAGTAATATTATTGACATAATTCTGTGACACAGGAGGCACGAAAAACTATCCATATGTTTGGAAGAGTAACCAAATGGAGGAGGATGCAACTCTATGTAATGAGAAAATATTCCTAAGGTAATACTAGATCTCAATGCTTGTAGAACAAATGGAAGGAGGTTCTTTGTCCATGAGATACTATATTTCTGTTGATAAAAGAGAATGTATATCCTTCCCCCTCATTTTGGAATATTTTATTTTTTTGTCTTTTTCAAATATTTAAAAATATTGAAAAAAAAAAAAAAATTATGTTACAAAGGATGAACGAGTGTCGCGGGAAAGAAAACTATTTCCAAGAGCATGGAACAAACTGATTCTCAGTGCTAGGAGACTTGTGCAAGATAAGGACACTTAGGAAAATTTTTCCATGGGTCAAGGTGTCAAATCACAAGGGAAACAATGCTACAAGGATTGCACCTAAGGAATTCTTTAAAGGTTCAGTAATTGCAACATGAATCCTACATTAGGCCAAAGACACAAGGATGAGACATGCAATTTGATTACAACATGACACAACAAGACTCCTTCCATGAAAAGTTTTATTATCCCAAAGAAGGTAATCTTAGTGGTTTTTCATTTTTAGAGAGTCTGAAAAATACTAAAAGAAGACTCTAGAGTGATTTTTCATGAGGTTAGTCTCCAAGGCCCAAAAAATAATAAAATCATACCAAGGAGAACTCTTCTGGTCACTAGGGCCAGAGTATTCCTTTTTCGTAATTAGTCCAATTGGTCCGTAAAAGGGTTAAAATTATACCAAAAGGATGTCTCTTCAAAACCATTTTAATGAGTGTGATAGAGACAAGATCACTTGACTATCTATTCAATTTTAAGAAGTCTGAAAAGAGCTTAACTATGGACTCACCGCCTTTTTTGTAATTTAATCTCTTGAGCCCGAAAAAGTATAAAAGATAATTTAGGAGAAATCTCTCGGAGAGACATGTCTCTCGAGGCGTACCTTTTTCATGGGTAATCAATTGGCTAGAAAAATGGTTAAACTTATGGCAAATAGATATTCCTTCTAGACCAATTAACGAGTGTGAAAGGAACAAGGTCACCCGACGATCTTTTCTTGTTTTGCGGGTCAGAAAAGGGTTTAAAGAAGAATCAAAGGGGTTTCCTTTTTCATAAATAATCTCCACGGCCCGAAAAATAGATAAACCAAAACCAAGGAGAATAGCCCTTTTTCGGATATTTAGTCCCTCAGTCTCGAAAAAGGGTTAAACTTACACCTAATAATACTCTCCTAGTGAATTGTAGCTCCTAGGGCATACCCTTTTTGTAAAAATATCCATCCAAACCAAAAAAGGGGTAAACTATCGTCGGATAGATGTGCCTCCAAATTTCACTTTGATGAGGATGAAGGAAAACAAGATTGCTCTACAATATTTTCAATTTCAGGGAGTTTGAAAAGATATTAAAGGAGACTCCAAAGGGGATCCTTTTCGTATGTAATCTAAGCGAGGTCGAAAAAGATAAATAATCTCTTGCTAGATGTCACTTTCATAGTTTAAATCATATTGAAAGGAAACAAACCATGCTCTAAGGGATTCCCATGCTAAAAAAGACTAAACAAGACTCCCATGCCTATGAAGTACTTCGGCATGGGAACCAAATGGATAAAAAAAGGCTCTAACTAGGATGCTCATGGAAGGAAGGCTCTACCACATAAATTATGACACGTTGTTCAATAAGGAAGGTTAGTGTCACAATTCAGTGGGGTCAATCCTAAGGCCAAATGAACAAGGAAACGGGTAATGAAAAAATGCAAGTGGGGAAAAACCTAACCTATATGCCAGTTTGAAGGTCAATAAATTTTAGAATGGATCTATACAACGAAAAAAATTCAAAGAAAAAAACATCTCCAAGATCTTGCATATAAGGCCAATAACACTCATCCAGAGGTTAATAAATCCAATATAGAGAAAAACTTCGGAAAATAAGAGGTGCTACTAAATACAAAACTTGAAAACAACAAACGTGGACTATACAATATGGTACAAGGCATCGTACAAACTTACAACTCATGCATGGTACTAGTTGAGGTAGAGCCTCTTTCTAGGCTCTGGCCAAGAGTCTCTTTAATAGTCAACCTGGAAAGTGTCCCAAAAGGGAAGAAAACACAAACCATGGTGTAAGTCTTCCCATGATATGGAAACCGTAGTCATGGCTTCAAGGATAACCTCATATGAAGGAAATTCAATATCCGAGAAATCACGCAAATGAGCAGGGACAAAAGTCCTAAAGGGCGAAGAAAACTGACCATATTCCATATGATGATGGAGGTTTTGGCTAGGACTAGCAAAGTTTATCAATGAATAATCACAAGTACAAGGGATTTAGGATCTACAAACAATGAGATCAAACTCAAAAGGAGACTCAAGATCACTCAGACCAAGAGGGGGAAGAAAGGGATGCTATACCCCCATCAAATAAAAATACTGATCAATTGCTAAGACCAAGTCTCGAGAAGTGTAACATCCTAGTTTTAACCATTATGAACTATAATGTATTATGTAATTGTGACTTAGGCTGGTGAGCCGGTAAAGTCGAAAAGCGACCAAAGTGCGTAGGAAATGTAATACTTAATATACATTAATAAAATACACCACTCGCTGCATGATGAACAAGAAAAAAAGAGATATGGAGCTATGATTCCACGAGAGAGGGGGATTGAGGGGCTAAGTATTATTTTTATTATTATTTTATTTACTCATAATTGATTTTATGGAGAAAATTGGTTACATGGGCTTCTTTCCCCGGTGTGCTTCTTCTCACTGGTTCTTCTTCCTCTTCCTTCACTTGAGATGAATTTGTGTGCTCTTGGTATGACCATGTATATGAATGGCTGAATAAGGATGGATTTGGGTAAAGTTTTGGGGTCATACTTCCCTTTTGTTCATCTTCTTCCCCTGGTTCATTTTGTTCCCTTGTTCCCTTATTCTTATTTCCTCTTCACTCACTATTGCTAGTTCATATGTTGTTGGACGGAACATGGAAACAATGGAAGGAAGAGGAGAGCCATTAATGAAGGGTTGTAATAATTATTGATCATTCCATAAGGGAATGGATGCCTTTGTGCATGAGAATGATGGAAGTTAAGATAGAATTGTCCATAGTTGTGAATCCTGAGAGTCCCAGCATGGAGATTCTTGACCAGAAGCACTGGAGCCCTAGAACGAGATGGACAGGCCTAAGGGACTGCGTGGAAAAAAAAGGGGTCCATTATTTGGGTTGTTCAGGCTGGGTAGAAGAGAGTTGGTGTACTTTGGATTGTTGTGAATGTTGAAAGCCTTGTGATAGCTTGAGTGATGAGAGGCATGTTAGTTATGAGACTGATGGAAGTTCATATAGAAATGTCCACAACTGAGAATCCTTTGAGTTTCTAGTAGGGATATTTCTTGACCAGTAGCACTGGAGCTCGATAGAGAAATGGAACAGCCTCAAGGGATACATGGTAGAGAAAGGTGTTCATTTCTTTGGGTTGTGCAGGCTGAGGGGGAAAGAGAGATGGAAATTAGGATTTGTTGTGAGGTTGGGAAACCAGAGATCTAGTTAGCTAACTGTTGTGTGTTTAGACTTGGCCTAGGACCCATCCTTGTGGATTCATAGCCTTAGATTGGGGCTGACCTACTATTGAGAGTAAAATAAAAAAAATGTCTATGGTTCGGAGGAACTTCCTTAGTTTGCATCTAGTGGGTGAATATTTACTTGAAAAGATAAGTTCTCTATCTCATGTGTTTTCTGTGTAATATATATTCTGCTATGTATTTTAATTATCGTTGAGGTATGTATTTTAATGTGCCTGTTTGTTGGTTGTTTGTTGTGCATGGCACATTGTTTACTAATTTATGTTGTAGCATGGATATCAATTTATGCATGCAATTTTCATGCCTCTTTTATTAATGACAAGTCTTTTGAATTCGAGATAAGTTCATAGAAATGAGTCTTGGGACTACAACATGCCTGGCATGTGGGTGGATGGGTGTGTTGCATCTTGTGTAAGCGAGTTTAAGTGGCATAGCCCGGGCCTGGGGATGGATGGGTATGTTACAAATTGGTATCAATGATTCTGGTTCAAACATCAGACTATTACGGTCCAGAGCAAGTGAAAATCGAGAAGATTCGCTGTCACATATTTTATATATCTGTGTGAATTTGGGGAAAAATGGTGGAAACATTTGAGTGAAATCCCCCAAATTCGTGAACTAATTTGAGTTTGAATGATTCCAGGATTGTCTAAGAATTTAATGGATTCGATCTGTGGAGTTGCAAAGATGAATTCGACCTAGAAGGTCAAAAAATTCGAGTTTTAATGGTTGTTATAATGTTGGACAGAGATTGGAGAATTGATGGTTGAGATCATGTTAGATATTGGATCAACAGTCGAGATTGGTCCTTGAAAAAATTTAAAAATTTGAAGGTTTTACAAGGTTTGGCGAAATTACCAAATCGACGGCTGGGATTGATTCAATGATTTGAAAAATGAGGAATATCGTTGATTCATATTCATTTCGGTTTCTTGGGGAGTTGGAGAATATCAACAGTCAAGATCATATTAGTTGGAAGATCAATGACCCAGATTCACCAGGGATTTTGTCAAAAGTTCTAAGTGTGGAAGTTCGCCAACAAAAATCGTCAAAGACCAATGGTCATTGATTGAAGAGTTTGGTGAAGGGTTTAATATCGACCAAAGAAAATCTTCGATCGGAAATGACTGATGGTCAGGGATCAACAAATTCTAGTGAGGATTTTGTTTTTTTCTAGACAAAGAAAATATTCGATCGTTGAAGACTGATGGTCGGGCATCAACAGATTTTGGCGAAGTTTTTTTCTTTTCTAGACAAAGAAAACCTTTGAAGTCTCAAAATCCAGATTAAATCTGGACCATTCATTTTTAGGACACGTGTCCGTAGATCAGCCTATTCAGGAATTCGACGTTTAGGGGATTTTCGGTGTAGTGTGGAGAAGTCTCTTGAAGTTCTAAAGTTCTAATGTCCCGAAGTCGTGAGGCACTAGAGTGACGTGGTCTGCTAACGTCACCTATGGTGACATGGACACACTTGATGCTTGCTATGTGTCACTGTGTCTCATGTTTTCAAAGATCGTTCGTTCCATTTAGTATATGACACGTGTCACCCGTCAGATAGGGCCACATGTCCATTCCTTATTTTCTTCCATGTAGCACCCCTTGGTGCTTAGTTAGTGATGAAGACTTTGGGAGTTCTCTAGTTAGGCATTCTAAAGGAATGAAGTGTGATTAAGGTGAAACCCCCAAAGCTTTAAAGAGCAGAGTAAATCCTCAGCGTTGATCAGGAGAGGACACATGGCAGTAGATCCCATAGTATGGAGACTTGGCACTTTGGAGGATTCAAGGCATAAGCAGTTGGGGTCGAGGACTCCTGAAGGCCATATTCCATCTCATCCATTGATTACAATACACATGTGGTGCAATATCCCAAGGTCTAGAGACTTGGTACTCCAGATAAATTGAGTTGCAGGTTTCTTTGAGTCGAGAAGATATGAAGGCTGGAGTTAATCTCAATCATTGATCAAGAGATAATACGTGGAGGAAGGAGAGGACCTCTGGTAATTCATCAGTCTAGAATATCTTTGGAAAGGTGCTTGGGAAATCCCCGAATCCCGGAGTTGTGAAGAAAATTCTAGTCATTGATTGGGAAGGGATACGTGGCAAAATCTCCTACAGTCCAGAGACTTGGAACTCTAGAAGGGTTGAGGGTGTGGATAGTTCATAACTCCCAAAGATTGGAGTCCTGGAGCTCCTTTTGTTCGTCAATATTAGCCCTCAATTGATTTTAAACCACACGATCTCAGATATAATAATTCTAACACAGAAAAGCGCCAGGAAGGATTTGGCTTGTGGTTTGGAGTCATGGACACGTGGGACGTGTTTGAAGAAAGCGCCTGAGAAAAATTTGAATTATGTATTAGTTAAGGGGGCTGAAAGAGTCTTTTTTCAGGAATCCCTAACTTTCATCTTAGATATCTCATTGGGGAAATATTATAGTCGTTGGAAAGATGACCTAGAGGAGAATGACCTGGAATCATTCTATTTTGGATAATTGTTATAATTGATATAATTTTCTTCATAAATTAAGCAGAAAAAGTACCAGTAAATTTAATTAACAAATTTTTATGATATATATAACTCTAACAAAATGGTTGCTTGAATATTTTGGTAGGATCAGAGGTATAGTCAGATCAATTCAAAAATAATATCATATGTTAGGGTCATGGAGGCATGAAAAAGGTTACATAAGTTATATGAGGAAATCAAGAGCTACAGAGAAATTAATGAAGGCGGACAAAGAACTCAAGAATAGTGGAACAAAAGTATTAGTCAACAACTATAGGATATGAATAAAATGCAGGTACAACCAATGCAAGAATCCTCACATAGGACATGAATCTAGAAGTTTAAAAATGTCATGGCTGGGCACACAAAGTAAAAATATGGCTGCCCATCCTTGAAGGAAGAGAGGTGTAGACAGTTGCAAAGATTAAGTGTGAAAGGAATCCACTTCCGATATCACAGCTCACAGTGGAAGAAGGATGCCAATGCATAGAAATTTGAATGCTCTCTCACTTGAAAAGTGTCATTGAATGAAAATGGACTTCCATTGGGGAATGGTAGTAAGTGGAAAAAAATGGCCAAGTGGAACGTGGCTGGAAAGTGTTCAAACCAGGGAACCATAGTGCATATGAGAATAATGGGAGCATGCAAGGCAACAAGGATATGAAGGATTTGAAGGACAACCAACTACAACATAAATAGATAAATAAATAATTGAATTAAATCAGAAATGCACTAGAGTGCATGAAGCATACAATGAAGTTAAATTGCATATTCATTAGTAGGCATGCTGACAATGAATTATTGGCACATATAGTTGTGTAATTTTTTCATATGTACATGCTTGGATATGCATATAACATGGTTTTGAACTAAGAATAGTCTATTATTATGAGATAGTGATTGAGTATGACTAATGATGGATTATATAACAGGTTTAAATATGTGGACATTGTTGTTGCTTATGATTTCCATATCAGTGAAGACCCATGAGGGTGGAAGGATTGGTGATCAAAATGATGAAGGAGGAAGTCTATGAGATTCTACTAATATCAGTTGGTCAAATAGGAACAAGTAGGTTGATAACAACTAGGCAGGTATGCATTTAGTTTTTGTTGATGCATACATGTTGAAGGGGATTGAGGTAATAATTCCCTGAGTTAATTTTCAATATTTAAATTGGTATGTAATGGCCAAAGGCCTAGAGTATGTAAGTGTTGTTGATGCTAGAATGAATTTAGATAAATATTTGGTTGCATATTATGTTAAGATTGGTTATGGGATCATAATCGGGTTAATTCCAGAGACATACTCCTTCTATAACAATGAATATCCATAGAGTTAGTCGTCTGTGAGACCATAATATGGTTGGATATGGAAGGGATATAGCGTTATATGAATGGTATATACTGTATATCTGATGTTTGGAATGAAACCTCTTTGCCAACACCGAAGAGAACTTAAGGATTATATTCTTGGTGTTGTGTTTGGGTGGAAAAGGAAGGTATCCAAATAGTTAGGAAAGTAGTAGGAAGTGTGTGGATGATGTGTTGAGTCATTGGCCATACCTTCCAACTCATAATGTTGGAATGCATGACATGGTTATGTGGTATTATGTAGTCAATGCATGGATGCCTTGTGTAGATGTGGCCATGGGTATTGGCACATTGATTGTTATTTTATCTAGTAATTAATTGTTGCATTATGAAAATCCTGTGGTGTTGAAAATGCATAATGATGGATAGATGCATCTGTTGGCATATTTATTACAGGAAGATAGAAGGCAGAGTATTCTTTTGTCATTGATGTCAAGCTCAGCCCGATGGTGACGAATAATAGAAAGTGGAAATACCAGCAGTGCAACGATGATCGCATGGAAAGATCAGAAGTGTAAACTCCAAGAGTCAAGGAAGCAACTCACAACAGAAAATTGCGAAATGTGAAACCACGACTTAATATCCATCTCGAAGTTTTGGATACTAGGAGTTGGAGGTGTCAAGGACACTCATGACAAGAATGATGAAATCGTGAAATGTGAAACCATGACTTAATCTCCATTTCGGAGTTTCGGATACCAGGAGTTGGAGGTGTCAAGGACACTCACGAAAAGAATGATGAAATTGTGAAATGCGAAGCCATGACTTAATCTCCATTTTAGAGTTTCGGATACCGGGAGTTGGAGGTGTCAAGGACACTCATGACAAGAATGATGAAATCGCAAAATGCGAAAGATGAGAGCATGTCAAAGACTCCATTTCAAAGTTTCGCAGACCGGGAAATCAAAGATCAAAGGAACTTTAACCTTTGAAGTAGCGAACCTCGAAATCCCGAAACAGACACATCAACAAACCACGTCAGCAAACCATGTCAGCTAAGGACACGTGACAGAATCAGGCAATGACAAGTGTCAAGCTGATTCAACATTTCAGGAACATGTAAGTCACAAATTAGAGTGACACATGGCAGCTATTCGGCACATGTCAATCCACGTGTGACGTTAGCAGGTTTACGTCACATCAGAACTTTCTATTTCAAGGTTTTACATAGAAAGCAGAAACTCCAACATCACGAAGTCTCGAACTCTGAAATGCTGAAAGAGACTATTGTGAGTCTTGAAAACCCGAAAGGCAAAACTCTGAAATCCCGTCAAATGTCCATCTTAGTGGGTTATGTGAACCATCCGATCACTTCGGAGATTTTGTGATCATGAATTTTATAATGTTGGAGTCACGATGCCTCGAAGGAAAAAATGTTGAAATCCCGTCAGTTGTTCAACTAAGAAAAGAAGGGATCAGATTATGAAGTTTTGTGGACCGTTGATCTGGCTCCATTTTGGGGATTGTGACTTGGAGTGTTGAGACTCTTCACCATAGGAATGCCGAAATACCGAAATGCGAAATGGCGAAATCAACGCGAGACCCTGTTCTTGTAATCCAATGGTGTTGGATACTTGGAAATCTAATCGAAGGGCTATTGTTGCTCTTCACGATTAATTGTTTAGTTACAATTCAGTTAGCAGAACCAAATCATGGTTCTTAGATGGTTTTCGTTTTAGTTGCTGAGGATTTGAGGGGTAACCGATGGGGGTGTAGAATATAAAAATAAACACGCAGTGACTGTGGGTGGTTGGTCGTTCTAAATGAAAAATGAGTTGAACTGTAAGAAAGGGAAAATTACAATATGCGCAGTGTGAGACCGACAGTATGTGCAGTGTGAGATAAAACTCAGAGATGACTAACATATGAGGAATAGACAGAATCAAGAGCAAAATTGCAGAACAACTTGAAGTAGAGAAGAATTGCAGAATAGACAGAGGAAGAGAAGAATTGCAGAATAGTTAGAAGCAGACCAGATTTACAGAACAAAGAAGAAGTGGTAAGAATCGATTTATCTGTATTGTTGGTTATTCAATCATTTATTTATAATTAGGGAGGTAGGGTGGTGCTAGGGAGGACTGTGGTCCTCTGATATTCAAGTTGGTGCTTGAATATTGGGAGTTGTAGCTTCGATCTAGTTGTGGCTAGAAAATAGGGTGGCAGGGTGGTGCTTGGGAAAATACAAAGTTTTCTATATGCAAGTTGGTGCTTGTATAAGTAGAAGTAAGTGCTTCCATCTAGTTGGTGCTAGAACACTGATGACACACGTCCCCTCCCTTCAACCCGCAAGTCGGAATGTCCACGTCAATAGGATCTTTTCCCTTACACTGGCCTAAAGAGCTTTGAAATGTCTCTTCTATTTCCTTTTCGGGAAATCTGCACCCACACTTAACTTTGAGAAATCCCCTTTATACTTTAGGGGATCAGACTTTCACGCCTTCGTGAATCTAGTGGTCGAGCACCTGTCTCTCAAATCTCTGAAACTCGAAAACAATCAATGCTGACCTCTCTTCTTTCTCCTTGCTTCAGATTTCTCTTTATCACGATTTTGGTGATCGCGATATCTAGCAACTCGTTCCCTCGATTCCCGAAACCCGATTTTCCAAAATACCTATGCATCCATGAGGTTGACCTTTCAACGCCCCTTTACTCCATCAGGACTTCAGACTTCGCAATATCATGAACTCTAATGCAAGGGACTCAGATCTTTACCCTGCGAAAACCCGAAATGGTCAACGAAGTTTGACTCCATGTCGGTAGTGCACCACCTGTCCGCCTCGCTGACTCCTCTAGCCCCACACCATCCTGTTAGCCTTCGAGAATTCATGTTTCATGATATCGCGATTCCCGTTGCAAAGTTTATAGGACTTCCACCTACGAAATCCTGAAATAGGAATCCGCTTGCAAATCCAACGGCCCTTGTGACTTGGATCTACGATCCTACTCCTCCTGAGCTTACAACCTTTAGGAGTACTCACTGTAACTCCCCTGCTCCTTCGTGAGATCTAACGGATCACGGGACTTCTCGAATCCTCCACAAAAAATTTCGATCATCCGTCTCTTTCCTTGAGAACTTGTCTTCTTGCGGTCAGACGTCGCTACGCCTTCCTTCAAACTTTCAAGGTACTTGGCCTCTTGCCTTCCTTCGACCCCTTCAAAGGTTCAAAAACTTCTAAGCTTCCACTCCCAAATCCTTGAAGGATTCTAACTTCTGTGTCTCTGCTGAGTTTTTGCACGCAAAGTGATATTCCTCATGAGCTTCTCTTCTCGTCCAGACTTCTAAGGAAACAGGTCCTTCTCTCTCTTCCTCCTACAGATGGAGGATTACGAGGCCCTCCTAGCACTCAGTCTACTCAAGCAACCTATTGTTGAGTATTTCTGGGTATCCAATAACCCTGTGAATATGCTCAATGCCCACCTAGCAGAGCCTCTTACGGAACTCCTCAGAGCTTCTGCCTTCTTCCCAAGTCAACAAATCCCTCTGTGTTCTCGAGCACTTACTCCATGGCTTGCACGTCTTTGTCTGAATCTATAGAGTTCATAAGTGCATCTATGCACCGATATTCAGAGACCACAGTACTCTGTCACACCCTCCTGGCATGAAACCACAAAGAACCTCTCAAGCCTGAAACTTAAACAACTCCCTACAAATGCCTAGCATACATCTACAACATACATTCATATCATATAAATAACACTCACAAACATTCAGTCAACACATGAAAGATGTAGGAAAAACTGATGTTTATATATTAAATGGAAAATGTCTGTTTGTACAAGGTGTTCTTGAGCATGGCCTGTAACAAGTTCTCGGCTCCTTCTCTTCTGCTATCTACTTGCAGACTCTCTACCCTACTAAAACTACCTCCAAAATGAGATACGCATTGATATTTTTACATGAGGGGGCTCTTGAGCTCTTCCCTCCAATCTACCTACCATATTCAATTACATTGAATGGGTTTTCTAGTCTGCAATCTAGATCTAGATATCAGCCTTAAAAACATTAAAGGCCTACCTACTCTAATGCCTGCACAAAGGCATGGCTCCATGTCTCAACAACCTACAACATTAATTACATTCAATTCAAAACTGAAGATGAGGGTTGCGCCTCTCTTTAGCCTTGAATTACATGCACTGACATGGCTAGATGACGTGGAGATATGCTCCTGCATCATACTCCTCAGCTGTAAAATCCATGAGCTCTTGCTCATGAGCTTCCCATCTCAGTTGTGGAAATCCTCCTGGATCCCAAATCATCCTCTGGAGCTGTTCATCCACTCCATCTCCCTATTTCTGCTGCTGCTTCTGCACTGTTGTTTCTTCTTTTCTGCCCATATTTTCCTTGCTGGTAGTCTTTGCTGACCCTAACATCAGCCTTCTGATCTCCTCGATCACTGCATACAGCTGCTCCAATGGCTGGTCCTTTTTTTGCAGTCTCCCCAGCTGCAAAAATTTTCTGCAATTGGGTAGATCATCATGAGCTCCCATGCCATTCCCTTCATCTTCTTCTGTGGTATTAACTTTCCACCCTGCTGCAAAGCCCGTTTCTGCAGTCTCCTCTTGATTGACCTGTTGTTCAATCACCTTCTCTGACAGCTCAACTTCTGCTAGTTCTCCTACTAGCTCTGGATTGTTTAGCCAATCCTGCAACATTTCCAGTTCCATCTCCCATGGAGTGAGCAATCTATTTGCCTGCTCTTCATCTTCCTCTATTGTCAGCTTTAGTGCTGCAGTTTCCTTCTTTTCAACTTCCTAGCTGAAAGTATTGAGCCATTCCTCATAATTCTCATTTTCTTCTTCTGCTTGGGGAGTCTTAAATACCTGCTCCAATTCTTCTTTGATAGTCTCATATTTTGTCGTTGCTGCCTCTGCAATACAGATCTTTGCCTCCTCTAGGCTATGTGGTAGGAGTACCTAAATTCCCCCAATCATCAGAAGATTCACCGGATCTTATTCTTCTATCAGCTGCATCTGCTAATCGAAGCTCACTTCATAGTTTATGAGACCCTCAGATAGTCTCCTCTTCTCATCCCTACCCACCTGGAAAATTGGGATTTGCCTGTTGTCCTCCTGGCAGTCTATGGAATCAACTAATCCCATCTTTGTTCTCATTCCCACCTGGCAAATTGAAAACTCTCTACTGCCCTCCTGGAAGTCCATGAGATCCCGCAGTGATCTCGATCCATTGCCCACCTAGAAATGTGAAGTTCCCTGGCTATCCTCATGACAGTCTGTGAGATCCTCAGCTGATCTCAACTCTTTGCCCACTTGGCAATCAGAAATTTCTTCTCTTCCCTCCTGGCAGTTCTTGAGATCTTCAGCTGATCCCAATTTGTCCTCAACATCACTAAGATTTCTCTCAGTCTCTGGCTCACACATCTGAACCCTTTCTTCTGGTCTATTGAGGTTTTCAACATGCCTCAACCACCTTCTCAATAGTCTACACTGCCTTATGATGAATCAGTTGCTTGACTGACCATTTTACCTTTGGTTGTCCCATGGGCCATTCATACACCCATCTTGGCCTTGTATTCTATTGCATCTCAAATGCAAGTTCGTCCATCCTTGTATTCATCTCAGTGAGTTCTTCATCCCATTCAACTTCGCTCATTAGCTCTGGGTCTTTCCTTCCAGCGTATCTTTGGCCTTCGGTATCCATATTGATGTCCCTGTCTGCTCTCCTAGAAAACCTACTGCTCACTTGCAAGCAATCATTCATAGAGTCTCCAACACTCTGTCTTCCTTTGCCTTCTCCCTTTGCTTGAAATATACAAACAGAGTTCCTGCTATGATACCAAAAATGATGACGCACGTCCCCTCCCTTCAACTCGCAGGTCGGAAGGTCCACGTCAACCAGATCTTTTCCCTTACACTGGCCCAAAGAGCTTTGAAATGGCTCTTCTATTTCCTTTTTGGGAAATCTTCACCCACACTTAACTTTGAGAAATTCCCTTTATACTTCAGGGGATCAGACTTTTGTGCCTTCGTGAATCCGACGGTCGAGTGCTTGTCTCTCAAATATTCGAAACCCAAAAACAGTCAACGCTGACCTTTCTTCTTTCTCCTTGCTTTGGATTTCTCTTTATCGTGATTTCGGCGATCGCAATATCGAGCAACTCATTCCCTCAATTCACAAAACTTGATTTTTTGAAATACCGATGCATCCATGAGGTTGACCTTTCAATGCCCCTTTACTCCATTGGGACTTTGGACTTTGCAATATCGTGAACTCTAATGCAAGGGACTCGGATCTTTACCCTGTGAAAACCCAAAATGGTCAACGGAGTTTGACTCCATGTCGATAGTGCACCACTTGTCCACCTCGCTGACTCCTCTGGCCCCACACCATCCTATTAGCCTTCAGGACTTCGTGTTTCGTGATATCGCGATTCCCGTTGCAAAGTTTACGAGACTTCCACCTACGAAATCCCGAAATAGGAATCTTCTTGCAAATCCAACAGCCCTTGTGACTTGGATATACGGTCCTACTCCTCCTGAGCTTAGAACCTTTAGGAGTACTCACCATAACTCCCCTGCTTCTTTGTGAGATCTAACGGCTCATGAGACTTCGCGAATCCTCCACAGAGAATTCTGACCGTCCGTCTCTTTCCTTGAGAACTTGTCCTCTTGCGGTCAGACGTCGCTACGCCTTCCTTCAAACTTTCAAGGTACTTGGCCTCTTTCCTTCCTTTGACCCCTTCGAAGGTTCAAAACCTTCTAAGCTTCCACTCTCGAATCCTTGAAGGATTCTGACTTCTGCGTCTCTACTGAGTTTCTGCACGCAAAGTGCTATTCCTCCTGAACTTCTCTTCTCATCCAAACTTCTAAGGAAATAGGTCCTTCTCTCTCTTCCTCCTAAAAATGGAGGATTATGAGGCCCTCCTGGAACTTGGTCTACTCAAGCAACCTATTGCTAAGTATTTCTGGGTATCCAATAACCCTGCGAATATGCTCAATGCCCACCTGACATAGCCTCTTACGGAACTCCTCAGAGCTTCTGCCTTCTTCCCAAGTCAACAAATCCCTTTGTGTGCTCTGGCACTTACTCCATGCCCACCTGGAAGAGTATCTTCTTACAGAATATCCAACGGTTCTGTCTCCTGTGTCCTCCTTAAACGTGCTCAATGCCCACTTGGAAGAGCTTTACAGAATTCCTCAAAGATTTTGTCTACAACTGTATTTCCTCATACACAACCTTGCCTCCAAGGTATTAAGCAACCTTGAGGTCTTCCACTGAGTTTTTGATTTCAGTTCATGTGCCTCGCACATCTTTGTCTGAATCCGCAGAGTTCAGAAGTGCATCTATGCACCGATATTCAGAGACCGCAGTACTCTATCACATCCTCCTGGCATAAAGCCACAAAGAACCTCTCAAGCCTGAAACTTAAAAAACTCCCTACAAATGCCTAGCATACATCTACAACATACATTAATATCGTAGAAAGAACACTCACAGACATTCATTCAACACATGAAATATGCAGGAAAAATTGTTGTTTATATATTAAATGGCAAATGCCTGTTTGTACAAGGTGTTCCTGAGCACGGCCTGTAACAAGGTCTCGACTCCTTCTCTTCTTCTCTCTACTTGCAGAATCTCTACCATACTAAAACTACCTCCAAAATGAGATACCCATTGATCTTTTTACATGAGGGGGCTCTTCGATCTCTTCCCTCCAATCTACCTACCCTATTCAATTACATTGAATGGGATGTCTAGTCTGCAATCTGGATCTAGATCTCAACTTTAAAAACATTAAAGGCCTACCTACTCTAATGCCTTCACAAAGGCACGGCTCCATGGCTCAATAGCCTACAACATTAATTACATTCAATTCAAAACTGAAGATGAGGGTTGCGCCTCTCTTCAACCTTGAATTGCATGCACTGACGTGGCTAGCTGGCTAGCTGGCTGACGTGGAGAGATGCTCCTACATCAAACACTCAGGGAGTTGGTTCTTCCTTCTAGTGGGTGTTATAGAAACCAGAGAGTTGGTTCTCTCAAACAAGTTGGTGCTTGTATAAGTGGAAGTAGGTGCTTCCATCCAGTCAGTGCTGGAACACTCATGGAGTTGGTGCTTCCTTCTAGTCGGTGCTAGAGAAACCATAGAGTTGGTTCTCTCAACAATTTGGAGCTTGTAAAATAGAGGTAGTAGCCTCAGTTTGAGTTGGTGCTCAAACATAGATGATGTACAGAACTTAAAATACTGCCTATCATTTGGAAGAAGAAGAGGTTTTCTCCCTTTATGGGTTTCCTTGTGAAAATTTGTCTCTGTGTATATATTATTTGTGATTGATGCTCATTATTTATGTTGTTCATATTATGTATAATATTGATGGTCACTTGATGAAAGATTAAAAATGGCTTAATAGACTTAATATTGTTTAAGCACAGTAACAACTGATTCACCCCCCCCCCCCTC
>ML859984.1:11211-25118 GCA_009831015.1 Picea engelmannii
CCATTGGGATTCTAGAAGTGACCCAACACTTTATTTACCACATTCAGGATCAACATTTAATCAACCATTTTACCTTAATTATAATAAATTTTTAATGTCTAATAACATTTGGACTATTCCCTTAAATCCCAAATGCAATTTCGGGTTATGTTACTTACTAAGTATTCTAGTTCAGAAATCCAAAGTATCTTTAGGTCATAATCATTACTAACCATTACACCTAGAATTCTTCCTTTTGCTTAGCAACAGTCAGGGACAGAGGCCATTCTCCTCCTCCCACAAGAATTATGGTATATTAGTTTCCTATCCACCAAGCAAGGGAGGCTGTTGTGATTTCTCACTCATTCACTCTATATTTCTACAGCTTTGTTTATCAGCTTGATTAGAAAAACCCTGCCCAACAATCCTTGTACCTAGAAACAAAATTTGTTTCTCAATTCCATTCAAAACCCAAGAGCTACGCATGCTCTCCCTTTTCAGATAATGGTCACCAGACGCATTCCTATGACCATGAGGGATTATACACATATTCAAGGTTTAAACCTGCATTAAAGCAATAATTATTACTGCTATGGATCCTTTCCATCTGTTCACATCCAAGTCTTTCTATTAGTGCCCATCAGCATAATCCCACTCCTGTAGGATTGGATATCATTTCCCAAAGAAATGATAGGATTCCTTTTCCACAGACTAGCATGATTCAATCTCATTGGGTAAAATCCCAACTATATTTTAATCTACATCCTTTTACTCAAGGAATTTATGATTTTTTTTTATGTTTGGTAGTAATATTCTCCACGGGATAATCTTAGCCTTGGTAACCAAATACTATGACTGTACAAGAACACGTACAATTGCTATAGCCCTAAATTTCTCTACACATGCATACATGGCCTTGGCCCTCTTACTTGAATATTTTTCCAAAGCACTGTTGAGAAACTCTTCTTAAAAAACAATTTTTTGAAGATGTACACACCCTGCACCATTACTTATCATGTACATATGATTTTTGCACCACTATAGCTACCGTACATATTCATGTTGCACCATTACAGCCTATGTATACTTGCAAAAGTTTCAAAAAATAAAAAGTTGCAAGGAATTCGTTGAAATTGATGGGATATTGGAGGTTTCCCAACTAATCCACCTGTTATAGCCCGTCATCCAATCTAATAACCATACTTTGGGCATATAAAAGGGGGTGTTGGGGTCTCGTTTCATACCTAAGAATAATAACAGTAAAACTCTGCCCGATTTCACTTCCCCTCCTTGCCCAAGATATTGCTGCCTTTTGTGAGAAATTGCCTCAACATCCTCTCATTAGCCCCTTCTTCCTCCATTTAACCCATTCACTTCCATAGAAGAGATCAGAAGGTTGAGAGGAGAATTCCATACAAGGTTCACTTGTAGCATGGTGAAGAGGATCCTAAACTAGGTTCACATAATGGTAGCCGACTTAGATTGTAAAGGTATAATCTTCATGATATGAATAAAAGAATTACATTTGCATGTCCCAAATGATTGTGTCTTGAATACTTTTATTGGTTTATGCTTGACATTCTAAAATCTAACCCTTACTTATATATGTAATAACATGCATGTCACTCTCTGTTTATCTATCTTTGGATGCAGGTCAGCCCTAGGAGGAAGCGTGCAATCAGTGGAACTTCCAAGCACGTGGAGATCATCACTAGACGTGGGATTAGAGGTATAGTTACCTGATCTCCTTTTCTCTCTGTTTTTTTTATATTAGTTTTGGTATGTTTGGGGTAGTATAGAGAATTATCTTTTAGATGGTTATTTTCTATGCCTACATTATGAACCCTCGTGTAGTTAAAGGGGGGTTATTTCCCACTAGAAAAACTATTGACCATATTGGGGATAGCCTCTAGGGTTTTTTAGGGTATTTTGGGTTGTTTGATTGGTTTTTTTTCCTTTCAAGTTTCTTTGAGTTTTTTGAGTCTATCAAAGGATTTTGGTCACCTTCGGGTGCAATACCAGTTGTCCCTACCCTATAATATTGTCTAATCTTTTGTTTTTTTGGAAAGATCTAGAGGTGTACGTGCCCTGTCTTGAGTCAGCCCACATACATACATTCTCTTCTCAGTAAAAAACCCACATACATATGTAGGTTGTTGATGCAACAAACCACATCTATGTTTCAAGATTTTTTTTGAAAAAGAGGGAGTTTGCCTCTTTCCTGATTGAAGTCTACACTTCTTAGGGTTTTATTGGATCAGTGCAAAGTCTTTGTTTACAGCCATAGCCTAGATTTACAGTCAGTTTACTTGTCTTCTTCATTTTCTTGTGTTTACTTTTAAAATGTTTTTAAGCAAGTTGTTGAATTGTAGATCTTCGTTCTTGGTTTATTGATTGATTCCCTATGATACGCAGTGGGATAAAGATTTCTTTCAGTCTTGTTTTAGTCTTCTTTTTACCCCTTTTACTTGCTTTGAAAATAGAAAAATATTTATTTCAGTTTTTCTCTTTAAAGAAATTTCAAAAAAAAAAGATTTTCAGTTTGGTAAAGTAGTGATCCAGGATTGGATCTCAGGACCAAAGTGGGTCCAGGAAGGCCTAAAAATCAAATTTCTCATAATGGCTTCAAAATAGACTTGTGTGTAGGCCTCACTGATACGAACCTAACGCAATTTGAATGGGATCAAACGGATGTTGTATGAACAATATATCACAGTCTATTCATTTCGCCAAAACATGCAAAATTTGATGATTGTATAGTCCGTACAGTGCCATGTGACTATTGATTGTATATGTTGTAGGAACGTATAGCTGACGTGGTAGGGTACAGTTGGTACTAATGTCAATAGACAAGTGGATGAGTCAAGTATTGACACATGTCACCACTGCAAGGGTGAAATGTGGCACATCCGTACAACTGATTTGGTAGGTCTGTACAACTTGTATGACATGTGGCGTTGATGTGGCAAGTATAGTGGCATATGACTGGGTTGACACCTCAGTAAATAGGTGGACCAATGGTTTATTGACACATGTCCTTTTTTGGGCGAATAACATGGCCAAGTCATGTGATTCCACGTGGCACCCTTGCATTGGATAACATATGGGAAAAATTTGTTGGACTCCATCGGAGTTGACCACATGACCTCTGGCATGGGGGAACGTCTTGGGCATAGTTCGGGCTACCATCCCACCTACCTAGTGGGTATTAACCTATATCGACACCATTTATATTTATGTTTGAATGTATTCACCGTTGGGTGGGGAGAGGGTTTTGGCCTAGCCCTAGCACCCAATGAAATATTTACCACGTGACCGATACGATATGACTAGACCCTCATTGTATCAATGCATATGTTGGATTTTAGCCCCTGGTTCATTACCATCGCATACCTCCATCGCATGTGACCTAGTTCCATATTGTTTCAGCACAAAGGTTATGGGGCTAGCCCCGATCGATCAGGCTAGCCCACTGACCAAGGGGCATAACCACCAGCTCATGCCTAGGGGGCTTAACAACCAAGTTTGTACATGGAGCTTTAAAAGCTAGGCCATATGGCATGCAATGTAACCAGGGGATGAATGGTAACAGGGGGAAGCATGTCAGGACTTATCTTGAGGCCGCATGGCCACCCTCCATATGACCAGGAGCGTGGAGATAAAGGGGTTGCACCATGTTTTTGCATTTAGTGGTTTTTATACCTTATTATATGGCTTTTAAATGGAGTTTAGCCTGATATTGGGATATTTAATCCAGTTTTGGAGGATCTTGGGCCCTTTTTTAGGCCAGATCTTGGGGGGAAGTTGGGAGATGGTTATAAACTTCAAGCCTATATAAGCCAGAGGATCTTGAAGCCATAGGGGAGGTTCATAATAGGTTTATGCTGAAGAAATATTGAGCCAAAGCAATTTTTATGCAGGGAAGTGATTGAGGAGAGCACCTTTGTGGGCTATTTCTGGGATCTTCGTTCATCCCATTTCAGTGACGTCAGTTTTGTTGGGTTCTAGAGATCTGGTATAGCAAGAACAGATCAGTTTGTAACCCTTTTGGCACTATTATGATTTAATTTTAAAGCTTTGAATAGAAATAAGAAAGCCTCACCCACTGAGACAAAGGCTCGAAGACGTAGGCGAGATTGTTGAACTCCATTATCAACTTTTCTTATTATGGTTTTTTGTTCTTCATGCTCATGTTTAGATATGAATATTGCTTAATGGATTCTATGTTTATTCTTTCATTCTTCATATTTTATCAGTTTCCTAAATGGTAAAATAACGCATGCAAAATAACTCAACCATTGTTGTTTAAAATATCTTTTCGGATCAAGTAGTTAGAGTTGGTTATTTGCAAAAAAGGAAAAAGAGTCTATTTTTTAAGTTCTTGATTTCCTTAAACATAAGTAGCTTGTAGTCAAGAGAAACTATGCTTTAGGTTTTTTTTACAAGATCTTGAAAAAGTTAGTTAAAGAAAAGTTTCTTACAAAGAGTTAGTTATAAAATTTGCTTTTGGATTAGAAGTAATTTTGCTTTCAATTTTTCATTTTCTCCTCTTTTTCGTCTCTTATAACATCATTAATTTCACCACCATATCCCATGAGTAAATCAAGCCATTAAAAATAACTCTTAATATAAAATAAACTAGACTTTTTTCTGTTTGTAGGGTCAACCAACTAGTTTAGGGTTAGGGCCTTGAATGAGGTTGGAGAGGAAACTCTTCAAGGCCATTAAACAAACATTGGAGTCTGAGTTAGGGAGTGTTTAATTCCTGTGTCGTAAAATTTATATGGGACCCCACTCTAACATAGGGGATAAACACGAGGTCGCGTGAGGAAAGGAAATGGAGATAACCCCTCCAAGTCAAATTGAACGTAGTGGGGAATGCATATTGAGGATTTCGCTTGGGAGTAATACCGACTCCATTTTCCTATGGATATTTGTGGACCTCAAATCCATTTGAGATCCTCTATTTTCTTTCAGACCACTTTCTCTCAATACCCTCGATCGGTTTCAGACTTGTTATCTTTCTCATTGCGATCCGTCCGACTATTGACTGTACCCGCCTGGTGACTGATTGCAAGCTTGAAACTTAGTTTCCCATATTCTAGGGAATTACACTAGTGACTGTGGGGGTATACTATGGTACCTAAGGAAGACGTCAGGTCATGCTTCACAGAGTATACCCAGAGGGTGCTTATGTGTTCAAGTTTCACTTACATCAATTAGCTTCTCTACTTTTTACTGGCATAACTGTTCTTCCTACTAGATAGTTGACTGCTTGAATTTTCTTATAGGAATTTTTTAGTGTGTGCTTTGTGTTTAAATGCTTGCTAAGCCTTACAGTGTCGATTGATATTTTCACAAAGTGGAAGATCAAGAACTCTGTCAGTTGTGAAGGCTTCAAGGTCTACCACTGGTTGCATTGGATCCACCTATGCCACTGTTACGGTGAAGACTTGACCAACAAGGGTCGTTAGAAGCGACTGGGCCACAGGAAACTGTGCCTGAACCTATTTCACGAGGAAACTATTCAACTCCATAGGAAACCACTATTTCTGACCTTGGGGTGGAAGCTCTTGGGTTATCCAACCCTCTGATCACTGACTTGTCAGCATCGATCTTAGTACAAGTTGTCCCTCTTGACACCTTCTGAGCGCCAGTTAGTTTTACAAGTAGCAATGGAAGAAAATGTTGCTACTTCATCTAGGAGTCCTCATACTCTCATTTCAGCTACTACCACAAGGGGCATATTTCCTCCTAACCCACCTTCACTAGTCTAGACTAGAGTGGTCTCGACTCCCTCTACCTCGGGCAGTGGTATGATATCTTCATTGGCGACGACCACTGTTTCGTTTACATAGAGTGAAAAGGGCCCTCCATTCTCATATGGGATGCCCGGATTCGATTCGAACTCAGTCCTTACCTACTCCACCTTACAAACCATGGTTCTGGGGGTAGGGAGCTCAAACACTCTCATGCAAGGGTCTATCGAGGGCACTTCATTCCTTTTTAATGCTATCCCTTACGGCGGGGGTCATATACCTCCTCTGTCCCCCTCACTCGGTAATGATTTCCAGCAACCTATCAAGTTGAGTGCTAACTACATCTTGTTTGGAGGAAGCATCTTAGGACGTTCGTCTTACACAACACAGATGGGATCTATGCCATTCTCTTTGTTTAGCATGTTTGGGAACAACACTTTTTCTTCAGCTGTCATCTCAACTGGGGGAAACCCTGTTTTGGGCAACAGATACCTGTGCAGGGTACTATTCCTACACACGGAGAGACTACAAGAGTTTTCTCCTCTCATGGGCTTTGGAATCCTTGGCAGGGATCAGTTACCTCGCAAGGGATGTCGGTCGGGAGAAACCGCTTCCATATTGAATTTAACCTCGAGCAAGGCTTCGTACCTATTCCCATGGGATCAGTTGGGGGGATCCCCTTCCATGTCATCCAATTACTGGGGTCAAGCCATGTCATAGCCCAATCCCATGTCATGTCGTATCCCAAGCCATGTCATCCAATAATATACGAGGGTCAGCCAATAATATCCCAGCCAATGCAATTTTTGTATGTTGGTCAAGGCCACGGTTTCTACCAAAACCCTGGCCAGCAGTCCAACTTTTCCTAACAACCTGGTGCCAGTCAAACTCTAGGACCCCTATTTCCTATACATAGTACTCAGCCTAAGCTATTGTTTCTGGAAACACTACATTTTCTAGACTTGTCAAGATTTCTTAACGACCCAATTTATCATGATCCGCATTGGCCCCCCATGCCGACTAAGTTTCCATCAGATATTCCAAAATTTGAATGCAATCCTGGCGAAGATCCAGGTGATCATGTGATAACCTTTCACTTATGGTGCTCTTCAAACTCATTGCGAGACGACTCTGTCCAATTGCACCTTTTTTCAATAGACTCTTATCGGGGGTGTCGCAAAATGGTATATTGAGCTCGACTGTTCGAGGTATTCTTACTTCAATGAATTGGTGATGGTATTTTTGAACCATTTCTAGTTACTTGTGAGATATGATTTCAACACTGAATTGTTGGCCAACTTTCAGCAGACCAAGGCCGACCATATCTCCAATCACATATGAGAATGGAGGCGTCGAAAAATATTGATTAAGGTCCAAGTCCCTCCAAATTTATTTCTGGAATGGTTCCTGAAGTCTTTGGTTCCTTGCATCTCCAAGGACATAACAACTTCTGGAGTGTTTTTAGAGAAGGAGGCAATAATGAGAGCACAACAGGTTGAACTGATCTACTCTCAGTCTAGCATGCTCTATGATATTTTTTCGAATGCACCACAATCTATCCTCGGCAAAGCCTAGAAAAAGTTTGGACCCCATGCCAATGGTATTGTCAGCTCAACACAAGGAAATTCCATCGATCTCTTGTCAAATCAATTGCAACAATTGTTGATACAGCAGGTTGTGTCCAACCATACCTAGAGTTCGAATTCTCCCCCTACCCAAAGGTCAGTCATACATAGTGTGAATTCAATGAACCCTAAGGCCAACCAATAGCCTGAGGGAAAGAAGAAACAATGGAACAAGAAGGGTAAAGAAGAAAAAAAGGATACTAACAATGTTGGCGGGGGGGAAACATAGAAGAGGAAGTCGAAGTATCTATGTAACCTTTGCATGGATGACCACCCGACTCATTTGTTCCCTCGACTTGCGAAAGCTCAGAAGCTATTGGTGCGAAAAAAACATGTTGTGATGACGAACCCATTTCCACATCAGCCAAACATGGCTCAATCTTCAGCGTCCTCGATCACGAAAGGGGGCAGTCAAGGACCCCCAACGTCTACTAGTAATAGCCTAGCTGAAAATGTTTACATGATGAAATCATAGGCTCGTATAGCGACCAGGACCTGAGATTACATCAGAATCTGCCGAAAAGAGAAAAGAAGCCACAAACCCACTGATTCCTCTCCAGATTGAGAAGATGACAGGTGAAACAGTGACACACATCCCGAAAGGGGCGTTCAAGAAATCTTATTACAATATGAACGTGAGGGGTGCCCAGAACTACTTCATTGTGGAGGATTTGGCACAAAACCCTTGCGCCATGTCTGCTTTGGAGGTCCTCCAAAGTTTCCCTTTGCATAGAAAGGCTTTGTTATCCGCCTTGGGATCAACAGAGACTTGTAACCCGAGAACAATCGTTCTTGATCCAACCGAATTGAAAATTCATCTTCCTTACCACGTTGTGTTTTATATATTAGTGGCTTACACCATGAAATCGTTTACTCAGAATATCTTTTCTACTATGGTTGACGAGGGAACCTCAATTCGCATGATGTCATTGGAATTTTGGAAGGCCATTGGCCAACCCGGTTTGTCTCCGTTGCCTATGTTTCTTATGGAATTCGATGGTCGGTCATTTAGACCTCATGGAATCATTCCTTCTTTCCCCATGCAGTTAGGAGGAAAGATCGTGTTCGTTGAAGTTGAAGTGGTCGATGTGACTCTCGACTACAACCTTTTGTTAGGGAGGAGTTGGACTTGTGTAATGCATGCAGTAGTTGCTACATTTTTTTGGCTCTTATTGTTTTCGCATGAGGGCAGAATTGTGATCATTCACTAGTTGTCCTTTTCCCATCCTAACCCTTCATCAAGGGATTCCACGGTCCTGATGATTGATAATCCTCAACCTGACACCATCAACTTCGGGGTTGGTTTGGGTCCATCATTGATGGGTACTTTTTATTATCCACCACCTTCTGGTGATTTCAAGCTTATATCGGGTGCCCCCGACAAGCCTAGGGATAAAATATTTCAAGTGTCCTTGTTTCTAATGACTTAATTTCACGATCTGTGGACTCTTCCTTCCCCATTGGCTTCGATGGAAGGGACATAGAATCCTAGCATGGCCATTCCCTTTTCCGCAACTGAAGTTGCGTACAACATTGTCCAACAAGCTTCGGGCAACCTCGATCCAACTCCCAAATAGGAGTTAGATCCACTTCTCGAGCCTATTTGGGCTCAATATTCTCTTGCCACTATAGATCCTTTAGACTCGATCTTTCCCTCTGATGAGGTGATTCTTGAGGCATTGACTGGTCCAGACAGAACCTGGAATGATCTTCATCATAGATTTTACTTTCTTCCAAAGTTAAGGAGAATAGAGGTGGGCGAATTTGTTTCGAATGTGAATGTATATAGGTCTTCTCGTATTAATCATCTGGCTATGCTCACAGTTTATGTTGAGGATAATATGGTGAGTATCACTGAAACGATTCCCATAGATATCTCCAGAACCCCTAGCGTTGTGGAGAATGTTTTTGTCGTAGCGGATTGCTCCCCCGAAGAGATTCGAATTTATACAGAGTTATTTAAGGAATTTCATGACGTTTTTGCCTAGTATTATGAGGAAATGTCAGGCATAGACCCAAGAATCGTCAAAAATGAAATAATGACTTGTCCTGATGCCAAAACGATCCGACAAAAGCTTCGAGTGGTGAATCCTCGAAAAGTGGCAGCAATTAAGGGTGAAGTCGAGAAAATTCTTAAAGCCAGTTTTATCTACCCCGTGTAGTTGACGGAATGGGTGTCAAACCGCGTTCCGGTTAACAAGAAACAGAGTACGATTTGTGTGTGCATGGAATTCCATGATTTTAACAAGGCATGTCCGAAAGATAATTTTCCCACCCCGTTCATCGATCAGATTTTCGATGAATGTGTTGGCTGCGAGATATTTTCATTCATGGATGGTTTTTCGAGATATAACCAAATTCATATCAAGCCCGAAGACCAGCATAAAACAACTTTTATTTGTCCTTGGGGCACGTTTTCATATCGTAAGATGACTTTTGGCCTCAAGAATGATGGAGCCACTTTTCAATGGGCCATGTCATTTTCTTTTCACGACCTTAGACATATAGTCAAGGAATATCTTTATGATCTAGCATCATGCTCTTGCAAGAGATCTGATCATCCTTCACACCTCTGACTAATCTTTGAATGATGTCGCTACAATTGGATTCGCTTGAATCCCAACAAATGCAATTTATGCATGATGTCGGGTCATCTCTTAGGTTTCATTATTTCAATAACAGGTATCATGGTCTATCCTCTCAAGGTTGAGGTGATAGTTCAGTTGCCTCCCCCGTGCACAATACCCCAGCTTCAAAGGTTATAGGGGAAAGTTAAATTTCTTCGGTGTTTTGTCACAAATTATGCCGAGATCACTAAAGGGTTTATGTGTATGTTGAAAAAGGGAGTCCCATTATGTTGGAATGAATCTGATCGGCACTCTTTTGAAGAGTTGAAACACGCCCTTATGTCTGCCCCTTTGCTCTGGCCCCCTAATTATAAAAAAGATTCCTTTTTGTATTTGACTGTTGCAGAGTCGACCATCAACATGGTCTTGGTTCAAGAGGATGATCTTCTCAAGGATAATGTTATATATTACCTTAGTCAAGTCCTGGTTAGGCCGGAACTCAATTATTATCATGTTCAGAAGCTTGCTTTGGCAACAGTGCGTGATGTCCAGTGAATCTGTTATTGCATTTTTCTTCGCAAGACAATTGTCATTGCCATTGTCAACCCTTTCCAATATGTGTTGACATGATGAGTCATTGGCAGAAAAAACATTAGATGGATTTTAATCCTCCAGGAATTTGACTTGGATTTTATTTCCGCGAAATCCAAAAAGTCATTGGTCTTTGCCGAACTTATTTCGTAACTTCCGGTCAAGTCTAGTAATATCACTCTCGAAGAATCACCTATCAAAGGAGATATTTTTCTAATCGTGTCTTCGAACCCCTAGTATGGAGATATACTATTCTATATCCAGACTTTGAAGTGACCCACTTCTACTTCCTGTGATGAGTGTTGACGAATTATCCATCAGGCACAAAAATATCTCATACTCGATGACACTTTGTATCGTCGAGGTGTAGATTTCATTCTTCGTCAGTGCCTTATCCACAAAGAAGTCGTTATGAACGACTACCACACCGGAGCATGTGGTGGTCATTTGTCTGGGTTGGCAACAAACCAAAATATTCTACGTGTCGGTTACTTCTGGCCTTCATTAATCAAGGATTGCATTGAGGCGGTCAAGAAGTGCCACCCGTGTCAGATATTCTATCGAAAGATGCAGGCACATCCTGCTACTATTTTCCTTGTCAATGATGTTGGTACTTTCATCAAGTGGGGAATAGATTTCACTACATGTCACTCAGCCTCATCCAGTGAGCATCGTTATATCATCGTAGCAGTAGACTACTTCACGAAGTGGGTCAAGGCTATCCCAATGTTTAACAATGATGGATAAACAACAATTTTTTTCATTTTTAACCAGATAGTAGCAAGGTTCGGCATCCCGAAGGATATTGTCACTAACCATGCTAGTCACTTACAAAAAACAATGATGATCGAGTTAAAATCAAATCTTGGGTTGAGGCAAGAGAATTCATCACCTTATTACCCACAAGAGAATGGTCAAGTTGAAGTTGTGAATAAGTCTCTCAAGACTATTCTTCAGTGGATGATCAATTCTGCCAAGTCAAATTGGCATTTGATGTTTTACTCGGCCACCAGTTTCTCACCTTTTCAACTCATATACGGGCTAGAAGCAGTCTTACCTATTGAATGTCAGATCCCTTATCTAAAGTTGGTAGTGGAATTACTGCCAGACACTTCACCTCTTGAGGAACACCTACTATATCTCGAGCAACTCGATGAGAAATGTCGTGATGCAACCTTGGCCAATGAGGCTCATAAGAAACGAGTCAAGTGTCATTACGATCGGTCCATTCATCCTCAAATTTTTTCCAAAGGCGATCTTGTCCTAGTCTATGATCAATACAAATATCCCCTGGGGGCAGGCAAGTTTAAACCCATGTGGTTCGAACCGTTCATTGTGAAAGAGGTATTGAAGAAGGGCGCTTATCATCTGGTTGACTTTGAAGGAAATGTCTTGACAGAGCCTAGAAATGGGCTCTACCTCAAGAAGTATTACTCTTAGATTGGTCACTTGGGTGACTTCTTATACATATGTATAGTTCTTATACAGTTTTTTGTCTTTTTGTTTTATGGATGTGTAGTTATTTATGTCTTCTTTTTCACTATGGCAGATGTCAAGTGAATTGAAGGTGCATTTTGGGTTTGTGGATGGTGCTAGCTGTCACACTCAGTGGCTTGCTTCTATAGCTTGGGTGATTTTTACACCTGGAGGCCAG
Organism: Picea engelmannii; assembly: GCA_009831015.1. Lineage (NCBI taxonomy): Eukaryota > Viridiplantae > Streptophyta > Pinopsida > Pinales > Pinaceae > Picea > Picea engelmannii. The sequence goes on from ML859984.1 coordinate 23,387, forward strand.
TTTCTATCTTCTAGAGGTATTTGTCTAGGTGATTCTACAAACAATGTCATCGAGTACAACACAGTGATAGAGTTTCTTTGTGACGCCTTGTCATGCGACATTTCACACCTCCGGGTTTACCTAGATTCTCAACTGGTTGTGTCCCAATTAAATGGAGTTTACCACATTTATGATCCTACTTTGTATCGACGTTTCCTTAGGGTACGTCTCTTAGAATGTTACTTTGATTACATTACATATATCCATGTTCCTAGGAGATTTAATCACATGAAAAATACTCTAAATAATCAAGTATTAGATTGGCATATTGCACACACATACAAAGAGAAGAACACATATACACACATACATACATTTGCAAAAAATGTTATCCATATGAAAAATAATATGTAAATATATATATACAGCAGTAAGAAGCCAATTATTTTGGTCGGGAATGAAAAAATGTGTTGTTGATTACATCGCTAGATGTATGGAATGTCAAAAAGTGAAGGTTGAGCATAGGCACATAGTGGGTTTGCTACAACCATTACCAATTTTAGAGAATAAATGGGAAGTGATAACCATTGAATTTATAACTAAATTTCCCAAGGCAAGAAAACAACATGATTCAATCATGATAGTCGTTGACAAATTGACAAAGGATGCTCATTTTTTCCCTATAAGAACAACACATACAAAAACTAATATTGCAAAAATTTACATGAGGGATATTGCTAGGTTGCATGGTATACCTAGGACAATTGTCTCGGATAGAGACATAAAGTTTACTTTAAATTTATAGAAGGGATTATTTAAAGGATTTGGTACAAATCTGAACTTTAGCACAACTTACCATCCATAGTTAGATGGGCAGACAGAGAGAGTCAACCTAGTAATTGAAGACATGTTGAGAATGTATGTGATGGATAAGCCATCTAAGTGGGAAGATTACTTGCACTTGGTTGAGTTTGCCTATAATAATGGGTATCAATTTTCATTTAAAGTTATCCCATTTGAAGCTTTGTATAGTAAGAAATACAATAATCCAGTGAACTGAGACAACCCAATAGATAGAGTGGTACTTGGACCAGAGTTGCTCAAGGAAATGGAAGACCAAATGGTTAATATTAAGCGACAAAATTTAAAGGCAGCTCAGGATAGATAGAAAGTTTATGTAGATAATAACAGGGCAGTAAGAGAATTTAAAGTGGGGGAGCATGTGATTTTTAAAGTGAATCCCAAGAAGAGATCTTTGAAGTTAGGTATTTGTACAAAGCTAGCAGCCAAATTTTGTGGTCCATTTGAGATTTTGGACAAAATAGGGAAAATTGCATACATGATTGCATTTCCTGCTTCCATGAGTGTGCATAATGTATTTCATGTCACTTTTCTAAAAATATATATACATGATCCTAACCATGTTATTGATTGACATCTGATTCAAATAGAGAGAGAGCGATACTTCTAAGTCCATCAAATGCAATTATTGGATAGAAAAGTCAAAATGCTTAGGAATCAAGTTATAGAGATGGTAAAATTCTAGTGGACCTGCTACGGTCCTCAAGATGCCACTTGGGAGCATGAAGATTCCATGCAGGAGGAATACCTGAAACTTTTTGAATAAATTTTTAGATTTTGATATATTTTTTGTATATGCACTAAGCACAATGCCAAAATAAGGGGGTGGGGATGTAAAACCCTGGGTTTTGAGCCCCATATTAAATAATGTACTTGTTAATTGTTGAGAGGA